>ML278163.1:63906-87028 GCA_005239495.1 Nicotiana undulata
TATTTTCTAAAAATTTCAGGGCTTTTTTGGGGGGGGGGGGTACAGGGTTCAAACAGATAGGCCATTCAAATAATTGGGCATGGTTCGTTATGTGGTTATCAAAGAACATGCTTATAAGCTCAAAGGGGTTAACTATGGTCAATTGCTTTCAGGTGGATATACATTTATGTCTGGCTTCAAAAAGAAATGCCTATATCCTTTTAAGACTGAAAAAATTTCTATTTCGTTTTGTACACACATAGGGTAAGTTCTAGGTATCAAATGAAGACATAGAATATGATGCACAAATACCTCACACGCACATGGCACATAATCAATTCCAAATTGGTTCATCAAAACACTCTAATGAGTATTCAAGTCAGTTACAATATGCAAAATTAAGGCATTCTATAAGAGTCCACAAATAAGCCTAAGCGTCACACCTTAGGGTCTTTGGTTTTCAGGTGTAACACACTAAGGGTTGCATTCTTGCCATTCAGTTCCTTGCCCACGAGAATCCTAACCACTAAAAAATTGAAAATCTAACTATACCCGGTTCAAGATAAACCCTTGGAAATGAACCGTGGTCAAAAGAAAAACCAAGGGGGAGTTACTACACTACCTAAAAAGAAAATACAAAATCTTTTTAGTCTTTTCTTTGGACTAACTTCCCTCAAGAAAACTGCCTAAGTAGTCCGTCATCAGGAAGAGTCCACACATTTTCTGTTTTTTTTTTTACTTCGACTTGATGCCCTCAAGAGACCCGTCGGAAGGTGTCCGTCTTCGGGTCAAGCCAAACAAATTGAAAACAACCAATTCAACTATATACAATCAAAACAAGACAAAAATTATCCACATATACAACAATAAAATTGTCCCCCACCCCACACATGAAAAGTTTGCATGTCCCCATGTCAATTAACAATAAAAGCATAAAGTGGTTAGGAGACTTCCCTGGTGATCACTCGTTGTCAGAAACGGTGGTCGGGTCAACATTATAGGCCCTCCCTAGCGCACGAAACCACACCATGAACTTCTTCTCAGATTTAGCATGGTGGGTGGACATTGCATCCATCCTGACGTTGAGGTCATCCACTGAGGTGCGCAAGCCGGCCACAGCCTCCTCTAGGGTCGACAGCCTGGGACCTTGCCGAGGTCGAGAGGGATCCGCCCCATCGTGGGACCTTCGAGGTGGTGCATCATCAGGAATAACCTCACCTCCGTCATCAACAACTAGAGGCACCGGGTGCTCTTTGCCCACATTAATTTTTCCCGCTCTGAACGGGGCCTTCTTTGCCAATTTTCCATCAATGGGATGATTCTCAAGGACGTTGGCTATCCGGCATAGCCTGGTAACTAGGGAGGGGAAATAGAATGCTTTCATTACCTCAGGCGATCGGATGAACATCTCATCATGGAGCACCCGAGCGATATCAAAGTCCACTATGTTGACAAAGCACCAAACCATCACCGCCCGTGGGGGGGTTGACATAGGTGGTGTTGCTGGTGGGTAGCAAGCGGCTACAGATAACTGTGAACCAACACATGGCCTCCTAGGTGAAGGAATTAGATTTCAACGTGATGCCCTCTTTGACCAATGTGGGCTCCCCTTCCACACAAATTAACTGCACGAGCATGTGCCAATTTACCGGTGGTGTCTGCAGAAACTGGTAATGATCAACATCCCCAGAGAAGGTCGGAAGCCCGTAAACCCATCGGATGGCCTCTAGTGAGGCATTCACCCTTGTTCTCCGTACAATGACTACCCGGTTCACATGCGTGGGGCAATTTGCATAGAATTCCCGGACCATTAGAATATTGGCCTCCTCAGGTTCTTCGAAGAATATCTCCAACTGGCGCCTCCGAATTTGGACGAACAATTCTGGGCTCTCACGCTGTAAAGAAGCCCTGTCAATTGGCACGTCGTGGACCATTTTCATGTTGGACTTAGTAGCATACCTGTCCTCAGCTGTTTTTTACACAAATCGGGATGAGTCAAACCAACTAGTGCTCTCTGTGTTTCGCCTTTTTCGTAAGTGAGCCATGGTACCTATGATACAAGGACAATAGTCAGAGAGTGCCCAAGATGTGTGCCTATCGGGTGATTACTCAGACTTCACCACCACAAAGGTCACAATTCCCAAACAATTTGCTCAATGGGGCCACTTTACAAACATTATGTGGGCATAATTTGTAACAAGCATATGTTGGCCCCATATGGACTAACTCTCCCCAAAATTCTATTTTTTTCAACACAAACAAGTACCAATCTCACCCCCAAGCACTCAAAATTTTTCCCACCATGGTCAAACAATCACCAACAAACCAACATCAAACAATAGGGGCACAAACCCACCAAAAACGAGCAAGGGTGGTGAAGAACTACCATTACACACAAATACAACAAGAGTCTACCATAAAATAGAAAAAATATAACAATACACAAGGATCTACTACACAATAAACAAAATAAAAGAAAAAATAAGAGGAGAAGAGAGAAATAGATACTTACTTGAGTAAGATGAGGGTGGAAACAATGGAGGTTAGGAGGATAAAGGGAGAGAGAGTCGTGGGTTTGGGGGGGAGAGAGAGGAGGCGAGGTCTGTGAGGGAAGGGAGTTGGGAGAGAAGAGGGGGAAATTGGGGGTAGGGTTTAGAATAATGGGGAAAGTGGGGGATTGTTGGGTAATTAGATTAAGAAAAGGGGGAGATTTAAAAAGAAAATAAAAGAAAAAAATGGAAAAAATTACTTACGGGCAGACTTACCTAGGCGTCAAATTGGCCTGCCGCGGTGGATTCAGAGAGTTGTGATATTTTCGCGGTCGCGCCGCGGTCCGCTGCGATCACGCGAGGTTCAGAGAGCTGTTTATTCACCGCGGTCGTGCGAGGTTCAGAGAGCTGTTTATCCACCGCGGTCGTGTGAGGTTCAGAGAGGACGACTTTGGCCGCGGTCGCGCCGCGGTTCGCCGCGACTGCGGTAATGGGTGTACGAGAAAAATCACTAAAGTTCCAATTGTCACCGCGGTCACGCTGCGGTTCTCCACGGTCGCGATGGCCTATGCTCGATTGGTAGTGTGTTTTCCACCTATATTTACCTTACCAGAGTTGTTTTATGACCCCGTTATTTTCTCAACACACATCCAAGATTGTCCTGCACACTCAAAAACATAATAAATGTATGTACATCAATTACAACATAATCAAAAGAGAAAACACTACAATCATGGGTTGCCTCCCACGCAGCGCTTGATTTAATGTCGCGGCACGACGCAAAATGAGCGCATTTAAGGCTCGCTCAACCTCTGTGGTTCAAAAATATGACCACAGACAACTCCTTGGTCTCATTCATTCCCACATACATCTTTAATCTTTGTCCATTAACCTTGAAGGCGTTGAACTCATCTTCAGTAGCAATTTCCACGGCACCTGAGGGAAAAACTTTGACCACTTTGACTAGTATAGACCATCGGGACTTAAGCTTACTCGGAAACAATCTCAATCGTGAATTCTAGAGCAACACTTTGTCGCCGTGTTTGAAGTTTTGGTCCACGATGTTTTTGTCGTGCAACCTCTTCATTCTCTCCTTATATATCCTTGTGCTTTGAAATGCTTGATATCGGAATTCCTCCAACTCATGCAGCTCTATGACTAGATTTTCTCCCGCAGCATCAAGATCCCTGTTCAACTGCTTCAATGCCTACCAAGCTCGATGTTCTAGCTCAACAGGAAGCTGACATGCCTTACCAAATACCAACTTGTATGGAGACATACCAATCATTGTTTTAAATGCAGTCCTATAGGCCCAGAGTGCGTCATCAAGCTTTTTCGCCCAATCACTTTTTATAGCGTTTACTGTACTGGTCAGGACACTCTTTATTTCACGGTTTGAGACCTCAACCTGCCCACTTGTTTGAGGGTGATAGGGGGTTGCCACCTTGTGGCGAACATCATACTTGGCCAGTAGCTTCTCGAAGACACGATTGCAGAAGTGCGTGCCTCTGTCACTAATAATGGCCCTTGGAATCCTGAACCGGTTGAATATGTTATTCCTTAAGAACCCCACCACCACTCTTGCATCATTGGTGGGGAACGCTGCAGCTTCCACCCATTTAGACATGTAGTATACAACAACAAGTATGTACTTATTTCCATAGGAGCTGACAAAGGGACCCATGAAATCGATTCCCCACACACCAAACACCTCCACTTCTTGTATTGGATTCATGGGCATTTCATGTCAACGGGATATGTTTCCCATCATTTCGCACTCATTACAGCTCTTCACCCATTTATGAGCATCTTTGAACACAGTCGGCCAGTAGAAACCGGCCTCTAACACCTTGGCTGCTGTCCAAACTCCTCCAAAATGTCCTCCATATGGTGATGTGTGACAAGCCTGCAAAATAGCAAATTGTTCTATCTCAGGGACACACCTTTGGATCATAGTATCAATACATATTTTAAACAAATGAGTTTCATCCCAATAGTAATTGAGACAGTCACGATAAAATCGTTTCTTTTGGACAGAGGAGAGTTCATAGGGTTCAATACCGCTCGCCGGGTAGTTTGCAATGTCTGCATACCATGTAACCTCTTCCACGCTTGTGGCAAGCAATTGCTTATCTAAGAAGGTTTCCAGAATATCCTCAGACTCAATTGCATTCTCAGCACCTTCAAGACGTTGATGGTCAGCGACTTGGTTCTCCATGCCCTTGCGGTCAGGAATCTCCAAGTCAAATTCTTGAAGAAGAAACACCCAACGAATTAGGCGCGATTTTTACTCTTTCTTATCAGCCAAGTATCTGATGGCTCCGTGATCAGTGTACACAATCACCTTTGACCCGATCAAGTAAGACCTGAACTTGTCAAAGGCAAACACTACTGCCAACATCTCCTTCACAGTCACCTTGTAGTTCAGCTGAGCTCCACTCAAAGTCCTACTTGCGTAGTAAATTGGGTGCATTATTTTATCTTTGCGCTGACCCAACACATCTCCCACTGTGTAGTCACTAGCATCGCACATGAGTTCAGATGGTTGCTCCCAGTCGGGGGCAACGATAATTGGTTTTGTGACTAGTCGCCTTTTCAGCTCCTCAAACGCCACCCTCCAATCATCAGAAAACACAAAGGGGTTATCTTTTTCAAGAAACTTACAGAGGGGGTTGGCGATCTTGGAGAAGTCCTAGATGAATCGCTGGTAGAATCCGGCGTGCCCAAGGAAGCTACGAATAGCTTTGACTGATGTGGGAGGTGGAAGTTTTTCGATCACATCGACTTTAGCTCTGTCCACTTCAATTTCTTTTAATATGGCCATCATGCACCGTTGGAATTTGGAAGGTGCATTGCAGAGGCCAAATGGCATCCTTCTAAAGGCAAACACCCCGTAGGTACATGTGAAGGAGGTCTTTTCCCTATCCTCCAGGGCAATTAAAATCTGGTTGTACCCCGAGTACCCGTCCAGGAAACAAAAGTGAGACCTCCCTGCAAGCCTATCGAGTATTTGATCAATGAAGGAAAGTGGGAAGTGGTCTTTTCGGGTGGCAAGATTCAGCTTTCTGTAATCCATGCATATTCTCCAGCCCGTGATGGTTCTTGTAGATATCAACTCATTTTTGTCATTCTTTACCACCGTCATGCCACCCTTCTTTGGGACACATTGTACCGGGATAACCCAGCTGCTATCAGAGATGGGGAAAATGATTCCCGCATCTAACCACTTGATGATTTCCTTCTTCACCACTTCTTTCATGTTTGGGTTCAAGCGCCTTTGGTGTTCCTTGGAAGGTCTGTGTCCCTATTCTAGGAAATCTTGTGCATGTAATATGCCGGGATGATCCCTTTGATATCTTCCATGGTCACTCCAATGGTAGTCTTGCACTCTGAGAGCACTTGTAACAACTAATTTTCCCGCACATCTAACAAACTAGATGAGATAATAACAGTTACGTAGAGTTAGGTCCTAGAAATGCATACCTGAGATGGGCTGGCAGTGGTTTCAACTCTAGTTTCGGTGGTTCTTCCATAGATGGCTTGGCTGGCGGTCTCTCTCTTTTCTCTAAGTGCAATGGTTCAAACTCGAGAGCCCTTGGCCATACCCCTTTACCTTCAAGTTCTAACACCCACTCTGCCAATTCCTCCCCATTCACCTCATCAAAGTTCATTAAACATGCAATAAGGGGTTCCTCAACAGTTAAGGACGCATCATCTTCCTCCACTATCACATCCACATCATCAATTAGGGAACATTTGGCGAACTCACTCGGTCGCCTCATGGATTTCTGTATATTGAATGTTATTTTTCATCATTAAGCCTCATCTTTAGCTCCCGAGTCTCACAATCAATAAGAGTTCTGCCTATGGGCCAAAAAACGCCTTCCCAAGATTATGGGAATTTCCTCATCCACTCGACAGTCTAATATCACAAAATCTGCAGGGAACACAAACTTCCCCACTTGCACCAAAATATCATCTAGAATACCCGACGATCTTTTCACCGTCCTATCAGCTAGCTGCAGAAACATGGAAGTTGGTCTGGCTCTACCAATACCCAGTCTCTTATAAATGGCCAAGGGAATTAGATTAATGCTGGCCCCTAAATCACACAATGCCTTGGCAAAAGCAAAATTGCCAATGGTGCAGCGAATTGTAAAACTCCCTGGGTCAGACAACGTTTCTGCAATTGGTCGTGTTACCACAGCACTGCAAGTCTGAGTAAGTGTCACAGTCGCCAAGTCTTGGAAATCAAACTTTCGGGACATCAAGTCCTTCATAATCTTTGCATACCCAGGCATCTCTTTCAGAGAATCAATAAGAGGAATGTTTACCTGTATCTGCTTCAGCATATCCAAAAACTTCTTGTACTGCTCATCATTTTGGTATTTTGCCCGCCTTTGAGGGAATGGTGCTGGCGGTCTCTTCTTCCCAGTGATTTGGGATTTTTCTTTCTCAACTACCACCTCAACTATTGGCTATGGGGTTATCTCCACTTCTTTTTCAGCCTCACTCTGCCCACTGGGTTCTCCTTCAGTAGTTTGCACTGTTACCTTGGTCAAGGTTGTGGAATCCTCAATTTCGATTGGCACTGGTACTAGTGTCTCTGCCTGCCTGCTTTCACGAGCCAACTCTTGTTCCATGTCTAAGTCCCTGCCATTGCAGATACTTACTGCCATCAGCTGCTTCGGGCCCTGGTCCTTAGGATTCACCTGAGTGTCTGCAGGTAAAGTCCGAAGAGGATGATTGTTCACTGTCATTGAAATTTGGCCCAGCTGCACTTCAATATTTTTAATAGCTGAATCGTGGGCATCTACTCTTTCACTGATTTTGACAGTTGACCCTATCACCTGTTGCATCATTGCTTCAAGCCTAGAAAACCCATCTTCTTGCCTCCCCCCATGTTGTTGCTGATGGGGGTGGTATGCCTGCTGCTGATTCTGATTGTTATACCCCTGTGGCCTTTGATAAGCTGCAACATTACCATGAGGTCTCATGGAACCTATGTTTCTATTGTTCTGCTGCTGATGAGGTGGTCTATACGGTTGAACTTGCTGACCCCAGTTCTGTCCCCCTTGTCTTTGGCCTCCATAGTTTGACACATAATTCATGTTTTCTAGGCAAGGAGGGTGATCACAATCTGCATTCCACTGATTACCAATTGGCTGACTAATGCAAGATGAGCATAAACCCCTATTGGTAGTATCCACAATATGAACTTGCTGCTTTATCCCCGATGCCTCTACCTTCTTCGTAAGAATACTCATCTGTGTCATCAAAGTAGCCATGTTCTCAGCCATGGTGTTGGACGGATCTAATGGCACTGAGTGAACAATTGGGGTAATTAGAGCACCCCTGGTTGTCCACCCTGAATTCTGTGCCATTTTATCAAGTAAAATCTGTCGCTCTCTCCATGTCTTGTTAAGGAATGCTCCACCGGCTGAAGCATCGACATTGGCTTTTACACCATTAGCTAGAACCATATAGAATCGTTGTCCCAACATTTGATCAAGAATACCATGGTGAGGACAGATAACCAACATCCCTTTAGACCGTTCCCATGTCTCCTGCAGTGTCTCCATGGGCTTCTGTCTGAAGCATATGATCTCATCAATATGTTGTGCTGTCTTGTTTGGTGGATGGAATTTATTCAGAAATTTCTTGACCAACTCCTCCCATGTTGCAATAGAGTTGATAGGGAGGGATTTAAGCCAAGTCTGAGCAACTCCTGTCACTGAGAACGAAAATAATAACAGTCTTAATGCTTCTGGAGTAACATTCGTCTGACTCTGGGTCTTGCAGATGGACAAAAAGTTTTTTAAATGCTGCTGGGGATCCTCAACGTACGACCCCGAAAATAGCCCCTTATTCTACAACAAGTGCATCAAATTGTTTGTAATCTAGAAAGACTCTGCTTCAATCTGAGGGACCAAAATCGCGGTTGCCAAGTTGTCAGTTGTCGGTTATGCACAATCGTATAATGGCTCCTCAGGTGCAATGGGTACCTGAGGCGCTGCAATCCTTACAGCAGGGTTGCCCACACCATCCTTGACATCCCCAACATTAAGGTTGTTTCTGTCGTTCAGCTCTGCCATGTCTTGTCCTATGTGTTCAATGTGTGGTTGTTGCTTGCTTCTCCGATTAGCCCTGTTCAAGGCCTTGAAAACTCGTTCAGGATCTTGCAATGCTTCAAATACATCACCAGTTCTCGAAGAGTTTCTAGGCATGCACCTGTACCACCGGTTGAGAAAATGTTAGAAATTCAATATATGTGTGAAATAAAAGAAACTTGACTATACTTAAGAATTTTCATTTTTTTCTTCAACTACACTTGATAATACCGTTAACTCCCCGGCAACGGCGCCAAATTTTGATCACGCTCAACTATGTCTACTAAAAGACTAAGCGGGCGTTGCAAATATAATCCGGGTATTTTCCCCAAAGTCGAATCCCACAGGGAATCAATGTATCAACTGTTGTTGTTAGATTACCAAATTCTCAATAATCAACTTTCTCAAAAGTTATGAATATCACTTTGTGTTGTTTATACTACTACAGCTGAACAAAAATAATAAACTAAAGATTAACTAACAATAAGGTGTAAACAATTGGAATAAAGGTCTAAGGTTAGGGTTCCCCCGTTGGTGAAATTCCTTCTTGTATACTTCCTATTGTTTTGACTTAGTTGTCTCTATCAATCATGAACACTCCAGTTATCATAAATTTCTCTCAGGTAATTATGATAATTTACTAGACGCACTCTCTCAAGTTACGCTAGCTAGATTGGATTACAGTTCACTTTAGATTGCACCCGAGGTATCGTTATCTCTAATCCAACCTCTAAACCCTCGGTTATGACTCTCGCCTATACTCTGGGGGTGATGTTGTTCGAACAACTACCTAAATATGCACTCTCTTTCAAGTAGATACATAATAAATAGGAACCGCTAATTGAGGGCCCTTCAATCAACTACAACAATAACGTAGTTGAACAAATAGAGATTAACAACCAAACAAAACTATGTTAATGTCACAATTAGTTCATCCCCAACGGGTTCCACCAACAACCTTAGATTAGAAAGTTTAGCTACTCATGCTCAAGAACAATAAAAACCCAAAAGAATTCATAATACTTAAATAAAAGATGAAATGAAGAAAATATAAAAATCTAATGATTTCTTGTCTTCTCATAATGAGTCTTTCCTCCTACTTGAGCCTAAAATTAAGAATGTCCTTCTCTTGGGTGGATTTACCATGTTTAAATAGGGTTTGGCAAATTAATCCCGTGTTTTGCACTTAAGCCCTTCAATTTTCCAGGTCTGTTAGTTGTCGCCCGCGGCCGCGCCAGGACCGCAGCGCAGTGGGCTAATCGTATGCTGCTTCAGTTAATTTTCCACCGCGCTCCAGCCGCGGTCGACCACGGTCACGATAGACCATGTTCCAGCAATTTCATTCCTTTCTCTTGCGCTTTACTCACGGGTTCTTCTCGATTGGCCTTGAACTCCCTTAATTGACTCCAAATAGCTCCAAATTATCTCCTCTTATAGCATATATCCTGCAAAGCACAAGAAACACTAATCAGAGCATTTTGTTATCAATATTCACCTTAAAAACATAATAAAATATGGTTCATTAGGGGCGAAAATATAGTCTAATTCACCTATTATCACCAGCACCCTCCACCTTAGAGGAACCGGATGGGGAGATAAACCTTGAAGATTGCGGGGAAGACTTCCTCACCCCCGTACTTTCGTCGCCCCCGAGGAATCGGATGCGACTAAATCCACAGTCGAAGAGCTAGAACATGCGGTCTTGGTCGGGCAACCTCCGGATCGAAAGGTATACTTTGGAACGGGGTTAACCCCCGGACTCAGGGAAAATTTCGTTCAATTTCTTACCTATAACATTGATTGTTTCTCTTGGTCCCATTTAGACATGACAGGGATATCGCTCGAGATAACCACCCATCGACTAAGCGTCGACCCCAGATTCAAGCCAGTAAAGCAGAAAAGGAGGCCTCAATCCGAAGTAAAGCATGCAATAATCAAGGATGAGGTAACAAAACTCCTCAGAATAGGTTTTATTAGGGAGGTAAAATATCCCGACTGGCTGGCTAATGTAGTGGTAGTGCCCAAGAAGGGGAATAAGTTGAGAATGTGCGTGGATTATAAAGACTTGAATAGGGCATGCCCTAAATGTTCATTCTCATTGCCCAAAATCGACTGCCTGATTGATGCTACGACAGGGCACGAGACACTTACCTTTCTCGATGCCTACTCAAGGTATAATCAGATCCAAATGAACCCCGAGGACACGAAAAAGACTTTGTTAATCACAAATATTGTACATACTGTTACTACGTCATTCCCTTTAGGCTGAAATATGCCGGGGCTACATACCAACAGTTGGTTAATAAAATGTTCGAATGTAAAATAGGCAAGTCCATGGAGGTATATATCCATTATATGCTAGTTAAATCTCTCCGTGCAGAGGACCATCTAACCCATTTGCAGGAAACGTTCGATATCCTCAGAAGCTATAACATGAAACTCAACCTCGAGAAATATGCCTTCGCGGTAGGATCGGGAACTTTGTTTCATGGTGTTAAACAGAGGGATCGAAATCAATCCCGACAAAATCAAAGCCATCAAGGAAATCACAGTAGTTAATGGCGTGAAGGCCGTACAGCGGCTCACCGGGCGGATAATGGCCTTGGGACGGTTCATATCAAAATCATCAGATATAAGTGATCGTTTCTTCTCTCTCCTAAAAAAACGGCTTTGAATAGACACCCGAATGACAGAACGCCTTAGAAGAATTAAAGTGGTATCTGTCGAGACCGCCCTTGCTGCACATTCCAAAGGAGGGCGAGACATTGTATATGTACATGTCGTATCAAAAGTAACAGTAAGTGGTGTGCTTGTTCGAGAGGAGCAAGGTACGTAGTTCCCTGTCTATTATGTGAGTCGGACCCTGGGCGACGCCGAAACTAGGTATCCTCTTCTGGAAAAATTAGCCCTCACACTAATTAGCGCATCTCAAAAATAAAAACATTATTTTTAGTGTCATCGCATCTGCGTTTTGATGACGTACCCGCTTCGTAACATATTGCATAAATCTGAGCTGTCAGGTCAATTGTCTAAGTTGGCCATCGAACTCGAAGGGTACTCTATTGAATATCAACCTCGAACGACTATCAAATCCCAAATTTTGGCGGATTTCATAGCCAACTTCACGCCCGCTCAGGTGCCCGAAGATAAGAAGGAATTATTATTGAAAATGGGTACATCCTCTAGGGTATGGACCTTGTTCATTGACGGTGCCTCTAACGTGAAAGTGTTCGGGCTCGGCATAGTTCTAAAGTCGCCCACGGGCCACATAATTAGGCAATCCAAAAAAACCACAAAATCAACTAACAATGAAGTCGAGTATGAGGTTGTGATTGTAGGTCTGGAGTTAGCCAAAAGCCTCGGAGTCGAGTGCATCGAGGCCAGGTGTGATTCTCTCCAAGTAGTTAACCAGGTAAATGGGAGCTTCGAGGTCCGAGAGGACACAATGCGGAGGTACCCGAACAAGACTTTGGTCACTCTGCATCTCTTCAAGGAATGGACCTTAAACCATATACCACGGGTGAAGAATAGTGAGTTCGAGCCCTCAGAAACATAGGGTCATCTGACGAATAGAATGACGTACTCCCCGGAGCCGTGGTTCAACTAAAAAGATCGGTGATCGAAGATGGCCACGCCGAAATCAACTCCATCAGCCTGACATAAGATTGGAGAAACAAATATATAAACTATTTAAAGGACGGAAAGCTTCCCACGGACCCGAAAGAATCAAGAGCCTTACGGACCAAGGCATCCAGGTTCTTGCTCGACGAGAACAACACCCTCTACCGGAGGACATTCAACGAACCTCTGGCACTATGCTTGGGTCCGGGCAATGCAGATTATGTGCTTAAGGAAATCCACGAGGCCACCTGTGGGAAAAACTCTAGTACTGAATCCTTAGTCCGAAAGGTGATCAGGGAAGGTTATTACTGGGACAATATGGAAAAAGACGCTATGGAATTCGTCCGTAGGTGCGACAAGTGTCAAAGGTTCGCGCCCATGATGTATCAACCCGGCGAACAACTGCATTTGTTCCTGTCACCTTGGCCGTTCATGAAATGGGGGATGGATATCGTCGGACCGTTGAAAACCGCACCTGGTAAAGCCAAATTTATCTTGTCTATGAATGACTATTTCTCTAAATGGGTAGAAGCATAGGCATTCGAGAAGATAAGAGAAAACGAAGTCATCAAGTTCATATAGGATCACATCCTATGCCAGTTCGGGATCCCCTCCGAGATAACCTACGATAACGGAAAGCAGTTCACAGGGGGAAAATCAACAAAGTTCCTCGAGGACCACAAAATCAAAAGGATCTTGTCAACGCCCTACCATCCATGCGCCAATGGTCAGGCCGAATCCACAAACGAAACCATCATTTAGAACCTGAAGAATAAGTAGGAAAGTTTGAACGGCAGATGGAGAGAGATGTTTCCTGAAGTCTTGTGGGCATATCGAACAACTCCAAAAACGAGCACCCGGGAGATGCCGTTCTTGTCACGCCGCAAAACCGAGAGACGAGACCAGCGCCAACCGGATGAACCCAGTCAAGCAGACCTGGATTGCCATTCCTACCCAACGTGTTACCCCGTGTTCATAACGTACATTATTCCATATGAGTTGGAAAATTTAGATTCAAAGTACTCTTTACAACATAATTCCATTTTATTCTTTTACTTTTTCAGTGATAGATAATCCAAAGTATACATGTTACATACAACATTTCTGATAAGCAGTCCACAATTACGAGTGAGTACAACTACCACCCAAAATATACATAAGTACAACCCACACAGTGTCTATGGAGCCTCTAAGAGGACTTAGGAGTTTTACATAACTTGCCGAAAAAAGGCCCCGGCTATACCTTTACAACATAAGCAAAAGAGGATAGTATAACCCACACGCGGCCCCGAGAAGAAGAGGGCTCACCAAAGCTGCTGAAGAGATGAAGAAGAGGCACCACTAACGGCAGGCTGAGCTACCTGCTATGGAACCACCTACATCCATATAAAAGATGTAGTGCCCCCGACAAAAGGGACGTTAGTACCGTGGAATAGTACTAGTATGTATGAACAAATTTACCCTATGTACAATCAAGCAATACACAGATAAGAGACAGTTAATGGAACCAACAAGTATTGCACAGAAACGGAAACAACCACAATCAAGAGTTTCACAGATTTTCATTTCAACACAACCACATTCCACCCTTATTACCTCGTCCACCCTTATTACCTCGTCCACCCTTGTTACCTCTCCTCCCTTATTACCTCGTGTTGCGACGTGCAACCCAATCCCTCCGGACAAACACATTTCATCCTTGTTACATTCTGTTGCGGCGTGCAACCCGATCTTACCAGACAATCACATTTCATAACAACAATCACCAACAATTAAATCACAAGGATCTTCATTACAAGGAACGCAAGTTCATATCAACAGTTCGCTATATGGACTCAAGGCACAGTAATTCTCACCAAGCAGTAATTCATGTATACGGTGTTGCCATAATTATTCAACTCAATTTCATCAATTCACAATACCCTTTTTCATCACTTACCACACACGTTTTAGCGATTAGATACATTCCCACACTTGGGCACGTTAACATTCTTTCGTTAATTAACACATACTTTCATGTCGATACCCTCGAGCATTTAACGAGCTTTGCACATAATAAGATAAGCACAACAAACAACTTTACACAATCTCAGCTAGCATAGTAGTCAACAAGAAATTCAGGGAATGAAGTATTACGCATCAACACAATTGGATAGTCAATTCACATATTCTCAAAGAAGGTACACATATCGTAGGCTCGGACACCAACAAGAGGATTCTACAAAGGTTAAAGTTAATCATACATACCTGGAGTCGAAATTCCCTTCTAATTTCTATTCCCAAATCATCAGACCGTCAAGCAACGTCAATCAAATTCATAATGTAACACATTCATCTTAGAATTGGGAATCATGAACACAATTCGAACTCGCTTAGGCATTTTATCGAATGCTATGTGACCCCTCAGATTACCAACCCCTTCTTTGTGAATATTTACTCTAACACACTTCCCCTTACTAGATTGTGACAATAAATGAACATGCATGCAAGGTTCTTCACTTTTATCTTCAAGAACCCATTTAGGGGAGTTCTACTATCAACCAAAAATCTGAAAATTTAAGGGAAATGGGGTGGGGACTTACATGTTATAATGAAGAAGAAGAAGATTACTCAAAATTCCGACGCCTGAGTGATTTTGGAAAATCAAATTGATGAAGAAGGAACTTTCTCTCTCAAGAACCCTCTCTCCACTCTCTCTATTTTGTTTAGAAAATCGTTAAAAATGAAGGGGAGGGGTGTTTTATTGAATAGGGGGTCGTGTTTCAAAAAAATAGAAATTAGGAGTCGCGACACGAAATGCGGTCAGGAATGCGATCTCATTCCCGATATGCGGTCTGCATTCCTGTCGCAAAATGTCCCTTTAATGGGCCAAAATTGGAAAACAATCTGCCCAGACATGCAACCACTATGCGGTCCGCATACCTGTTATGCGATCGCATAGTCCGTCGCATAATCTCCCTTGCTAAAATGATGGGGCAAGAATGCGACAACTATGCGGTCCGCATACCCAAAATGCGATCGCATTCTGGGTCGCATAGTTGTCCTTAATTTAGACAGTAGCCTGTCCAGGTATGCGACCACTATGCGGTCTGCATACCTATTTAGGATACTTTCCACTCAAAATGGATCCGTTTTAAGAATTTCTACAGTTATAACAACACAGGGACCTACTCGGGCATTATTTTAGACATAAAATTTTACGGGTCTTTACATTATCCTCCACTTAAAATCATTCATCCTCGAATGAGGATCAGGAAGTCATTTGGTTTTGAAAACACAATATGCCAACCCCCAATTTTCATTAACTCCGATATTTCTGAAAATTTCGCCAGAGTTTCCTTTGTAACTAGACCTATATACCTGCCAGCGAGCCCCTGAAACACATTTCCAATTTAATGCTACATAGTTCAGTTATTCTAACAACTTGTATATAACCTTGTTACCTCAACAACTTGCATATATTCAATTACTTACACATGCCATATACACTTCAATTAATCAATACCAATCGTATGCAATTCAATTACTTCATCATGTTATACATAACTCAGTTAACACCACAACTTGCATATCATTTAACTATCACATGAATGGCACAAAATTTTAGCTTACTTCAAAGAGCTGCAGCTGCACATTACCCAAATAATCACAATGTTACACAAATATGGCATAACTTGAGAAGTTACAATAATAAGGAAATTAGGAGAGTGAAGTGTGCTTGCACAAAATTAAACACAAAGGTGTATTCACTTAGAGATTGCAGTTCTCACGATCACTAGTAGACTTGTTCAAATAAATGGGGATATTTTTCATTTATTTCAATTTCCGCTTCCCAAGTGGCTTCCTCGACTTGCTGACTTCGCCATAGCACTTTAACACAAGCAATTTGTTTGTTTCTCAGTATACGGACTTGCCTATCAAGAATAGCAACTAGAAACTCTTCATACGATAATCCTTCATTAATTTCAACAGTCTCAACTGGCACGATGGCAGTTGGATCTCCAATTATCTTCTTCAACATGGACACATGAAATACTGGATGCACTAATGACATTTCAGGGGGAAATTCTAGCCTATACACGACTTGCCCTATCCTTTGAGCGATACGATATGGCCCGACATATTGGGATCAAGTTACCTTTCTTCCCAAATCGCATCACTCCCTTCATGGGAGACACCTTCAAAAATACCCAATCATCTACTTGAAATTCCAAATCCCTACGACAAACATCCACATAGGACTTCTGTCGACTCTGAGCAGTTTTCATCCTTTCCTGAATGACTCTAACTTTTTCCATAGCTTGATGCACAAGATCTGGTCCTAACAATTCCGCCTCACCAACCTCAAACCATCCGATCGGAGATCTACATCTCCTTCCGTATAATGCCTCAAATGGGGCAATCTGAATGCTAGCATGAAAGTTGTTATTGTAAGAAAACTCTATAAGCGGCAAGTGATCATCACAGCTACCCTTTAAATCCAAAACACAAGCCCGTAACATATCCTCAAGCGTATGAATAGTTCGCTCCGCTTGGCCATCAGTCTGCGGGTGGAAAGCCGTGCTGAGATTTACCTGAGTACCCAAACCTTGTTGAAATTTCCTCCAAAAGTTAGCTGTGAACTGGGCCCCTCGATCTGAAATAATAGAAACTAGAGTGCCATGAAGTCTGACTATTTCCTTGATATACAACTGAGCATACTGTTTTGCAGTATTGGTGGACTTGACAGGTAAGAAGTGAGCTAATTTCGTGAGTCGATCCACTATCACCCAAATTGAGTCGAACTTGCGCTGAGTGCGAGGTAACCCTACCACGAAGTCCATATTGATCATTTACCATTTCTAAATCGGTATTTCCATGAGATGCGTCAACCCACCGGGCCTCTGATGCTCGGCCTTCACCTGCTGACAATTAGGACATCTTGCCACAAAGTCTGCCACACCCCTCTTCATACTAACCCACAAGTAAATCTCCTTGAGATCGTGATACATTTTCGTAGAACCTGGGTGAATAGAATACCTGGAATTATGAGCATCTTCCATTACCCTCTCCCGGATATCATCCACATCTGGAACACATAGTCTCCCCTGACACCGCAAGACACCGTCATCATTGCCAAGTGAAAAAGCTGAAATCTTGTGATTCAAAATTGCTTCTCGCAATTGTATTAATGCTGGATCTCTGAATTGCGTTTCCTTAACTTTTGCTACAAGTGAAGACTCCGTTCCTTTACGCACTACGACATCCCCCTCATCTTAGGTCGAATGACAGACCCCAATACTGGCCAGCTGATAAACCTCTCGAGCCAAAGGCCTCTGACCGGCTTCTAAATGTGCCAAGCTACCCATGGATTTCAAACTAAGAGCGTCGGTTACCACATTCGCCTTCCCTGGGTTGTACAAAATATTCATATCATAATCCTTGAGCAATTCTAACCACCTCTGCTGCCTTAAGTTCAACTCCTTCTGTTTGAATAAATACTGAAGACTCTTGTGGTCTGTGAACACGTCCACATGGACCCCATAAAGATAATGCCACCAAATTTTCAATGCAAACACAACCGCTGCGAGCTCCAAATCATACGTAGGATAATTCTTCTCGTGATTCTTGAGCTTCCTTGAAGCATACGCTATAACTTTACCACAGTGCATCAACACACACCCCAAACAAACTCTTAAAGCATCACAATAAACCAAAAATCCCTCTGAACCTTCTGGCAAGGTCAACACTGGTGCCGAAGTCAATCTCGTCTTCAATTCCTGAAAACTCTTTTCACAAGCATCAAACAACTGAAACTTAACTGCTTTTTACGTCACCTTGGTGAATGGGGAGGCGAGGGTAGAGAATCCCTCCACAAATCTTCGATAATACCCAGCTAGACCAAAGAAACTACGAATCTCTTTCGGCGTCGTTGGTCTAGGCCAATCATTTATCGCTGCAATATTATGGGGATCAACTTGAATCCCTTCCCTAGAAACAACATGGCCAAAAAAGGTGACTGATTCTAGCCAAAACTCACATTTTGAAAACTTTGCATACAACTGGTGCTGATGAAGAGTCTGCAGAACTGCCCTGAGGTGATTAGCATGATCTTCCTGACTTCGTGAATAAACAAGGATATCATCAATGAATACTATCATGAAGGATTCAAGAAATGACTTGAAAACCTAATTCATAAGATCCATAAAAGCTGTTGGGGCGTTGGTTAGCCCAAAAGACATTACCAGAAATTCAGAGTGTCCATAACGAGTCCTGAAGGAGGTCTTTGGAATATCCCGCTCCTTGATCTTTAACTGGTGGTACCCTGACTGTAAATCAATATTTGAGAAGAACCTAGCACCTTGCAACTGATCAAACAAATCATCTATCCGAGGCAGTGGATATTTATTCTTGATGGTAACCTTGTTGAGTTGCCGATAATCAATACACATTCGAAGCGATCCATCTTTATTTCTGACAAAAAGAACCGGTGTGCCCCAAGGCGACACACTTGGCCGAATGAAACCCTTTTATAATAGATCTTTCAATTGCTCCTTTAACTCTCTCAATTCTGTTGGCGCCATTCTGTAATGTGGAATAGATATTGGTTGTGTATCTAGCAATACATCAATCCCGAAATCGATCTCTCTATCTGGCGTAATTCAAGGAAGCTCATCCGGAAACACTTCAAGAAACTCATTCACAACATGCACGGACTCGGGAGCAGGCACCTCTGAAGTGGTGTCCGCAACTATGACCAAATGATAGATGCATCCTTTCCTGATCATCTTGGAAGCTTTAAAATAGGAAATAAACATGCCCCTCGGCACAACATCATTCCCCTTCCATTCAATAACGGGCTCGTTAGGAAATTCGAGCCTTGTAATTCTAGCTCGACAGTGGAGTTTAGCAAAGCACGAATAAAGCCAATCCATTCCCATGATTACATCAAAATATAACATCTCTAACTAAATAAGATCGGTCGTGGTATCTCGAGCACACACCGTAACAACATAATTCTTATATACTCGTGCGGCTGTAATAAAATCACCAACTGGAGTCGAAACTGAGAACGGCTCATAAAGCTGTTCATTTTCTATCCCAAAACTCGAAGCAATAAATGGAGTAACATATGACAAAGAGGACCCCAAATCAATAAGAGCATAAACATAAAGTGTTTGTAGAATCAGAATACCTACGACAACGTCTAGAGAAGCCTCCGCACTCTAGCGACCACTCAAAGCATAGAACCGACTGGGTCCCCCTTGACCCTGTGCTCTACCCCTAGCTGCACCGTGCCATGATGGAGCTGGAGGGCGTGCTGAAGATGTAGCGACCGAAGAACTGGACGGCTGAGCGGTGCCCCTACTGGTACCCTGACTGTGCTCACGAAAATCCCACTGGTTATGACCTCTCGCTCTGCATCTGTAGCATACAAGAATATCCAAGTAACATGGATCGGAATGGGACCTCCCATACTTAGGACATGGGGCCCTCCGCTGCTGCTGAAACCTCCCAGCAGAACAACTTGTCTGGTGGAACCTCCTGCTATCTGAACCAGAACCAATGCGACCTCCCTGCTGATAACAGTGCCTTGATGGCGGCGCACTGGCTGAAGACTGAGCATAGGACTGAGATGGCCCTGCTGACCCTCTCCCAAGGGCTGATCTCCCACTTCAAAGTGAGCTCCCAAAGTTGCCTGATGACCGGGCCCTACTACTACCCTCTCTCTCTATTATTATCTTCTATTTCCGGGCCTCCGTAGCCTAGGAAAAACCCACAATCTTACTATAGTTCATATATGAGTGCAAAGCAGCTGTAGCAGCCTCATTGACAACCAAAGAACCAAGGCCCTGAACAAACCGACGAACTATGGCCTCCATAGTCGGCGTCATGTGGGTAGCATACTTGGACAAGCGCACAAACTCCATATGGTACTCCCACATACTCATGTGGCCCTTCTTAAGGACCTCAAACTCTGCAGCATGGGCTGCCATGACCTCGGCAGGGAAGAAATGATCCATGAAAGCATCTACAAACTCGACCCACCTCGCTGGAGGGCTCCCCTCTCCACGGGAACTCTCCCACATCTCAAACCATGAATATGCTGCCCCCTTTAGACGATAGGAAGCTAACTCAACTACCTCTGTTTCAGTAGCCTTAATAACCCGGAGAGTCTTGTACATTTCATCTACAAAATCTTGAGGATCGGCCTCTGGGTCGGTGCCTGTGAAATCTGGAGGGGCTAACCGCAGCAACTGGTTGACCCTAGAACCTGAAGAATCCCCATGCTCTCTAGAGGACGCAGGGGCAACCTGTGATCTTTGGGCCTGGGAGGCCACTAACTGAGTCAACATCCGGATAGCTCCCCTAAGGTCCCCATCAGAAATACTAGGACCGGAAGCTGGGACTGAAGAAGGATCAGGAACATCAGCGGGAGGGATTTCAGTACCCTTCGCTGGAGCAGGAATAGGGATAGACTGGCTTGTCACAGAGAAGTCAAGCAGATTCAAAGGTCGGGGAATCATTCTCACCCGCACCATCAGATAAAAGATTTATGTCCACACTTGGGGTGGCATTGGCCTCTAGGCCGAGTCGAGCTCTCTTCTTGGGTGCCATTTACTGAAAATTAGGACAATGCGCGAGTTAGATAAAGATATTCTAACCTTTCACTTCATCGATCTATACAGAGTAACAATGAAAGGGTATTTTCCTAAATGTCCATGCAACCCCTACTTATAGATGTGGTCGACAACACACCGATAAGAAGGTCTCTACTAGACACGGCTCCGAGATATCCTAGGACACTTTAAAAACCTTAGGCTCTGATACCAAGTTTGTCACGCCCCAATACCGAGAGACGAGACCGGCGCCTAATCGGATGAACCCAGTCAAGCGGACCTGGATTGCCTTTCCTACCCAACGTGTTACCCCGTGTTCATAACGTACATTATTCCATATGAGTTATCCAATTTAGATTCTAAGTACTCTTTACAACATAATTCCATTTTCCTCTTTTAGTTTTCAACATAGATAATCCAAAGTATAAAAGTTAAATACAACATTTCTGATTAGCGGTCCACAATTACAAGTGAGTACAACTACCCCCAAAATATACATAAGTACAACCTACACAGTGTCTACGGAGCCTCTAAGAGGTCATATGAGTTTTACATAACTTGACGGCAACAAGGCCCCAGCTATACCCTTACAACATAAGCAAAAGAGGATAGTATAATTGATACGCTCAAATTACACTTCTAAAATAGTGTAAAGCGGTCGAAGTCAAATATAATAACCCAACAAGGTTGGGGTCGAATCCCACAGGGAATAGGTGTGAAAATATCACTATGTTAGTGTGGTTCTTAACTCTAATCGAAATTCTATTCCGTTAGTGAACAAAAAGGGTGGTGATTAATAGTTTGCTATTGTAGAGAAAGAGTAGTAACAAAGGAAGCTAATTTAGATTGTAATTAGTATGGGTAGGATAACCAAGGTTATGTATCCTTTCATGGAGTGTAATGCAAGTAGGTATTAATATGATATATTTCTAATCGGAAGTTCTTGATATGCAAATTATTCTTAAGATAACTATCCTAGATTTTACAATACTACGATAGTATTTCCTCTTTATAATTTTTCCAAATGTAAAAGAGTTGCAATAAATCCGAATCACGTCTTGCCAAATAAAACCAACTTATTCCTAAGTGATTCTATTAAACGAAGTTTAACACCTCGAGTCTTTGGTGTTTACTCTTACCACTTCTAACCCGCTTTTCCAAGCTAAGCTAAAGTTACGGCGTAAGTTAATGTTTGCAACCATTAACAAGAAATGTAAGACGAAGAGTAAACACATATCAACTACCCATTATACATATATTCAATGGCAAATACCCAAATACATAACACCCATTTAGGGTTCACAACCTCAGTGTTTAAACTTAGCTACTCATCATAAATAACCAAAAGAAACAAGTATTTAATAGTGTCATGAATGCTTACAAACCACCACTTGCTTGCTCTA
Organism: Nicotiana undulata; assembly: GCA_005239495.1. NCBI lineage: Eukaryota > Viridiplantae > Streptophyta > Magnoliopsida > Solanales > Solanaceae > Nicotiana > Nicotiana undulata. Next base: position 86,109 of record ML278163.1, read on the forward strand.
ATGCTTCCAAAAGTGAAGAATATTTAATGAGAGAATGTTGTTAAAAAGCTAGACAAGAATGACCCACAACACCCCAGTAAATCCTTTTATAGTGGGAAGAAAATTCGGGTGAAAAACAGACAAAAACACCCCTGACGGGCGATATGCGATCGCATTCCTGTCGCATAACAGGAATGCGGTTCGCATCTTGGCTTCTTCCATCGCATCTCAAAACCCTAGGTCCCAGAGATGTATCGCATTTTGGGATATGCGATCCGCATTAAAGATATGCGATCGCATTCATGCATCGCATTTGCAGTGTGCTTTCAGGCATCAGATTAACATGCGATTCAAATGCGGTTCGCATTTGGGATATGCGGTCGCATATGTGGCCGCATTTCACTCCTTAATTTTGACTCAACTTTCTGTTGCGGTATGCGACCCCCAGGCTTGAAATGCGATTCGCATGTTGAAGATGCGATCGCATTTGACCATTTTCTTTCTCTTTTCTCTTATTTTAACTTCCTTTTGCATGGTCTGGAGTCTCTACACCTTGTGTACTGCAAAACACCAAAATACTATGATTAATAAAAGTAAATGCTCTTGAAACGAGCCCTAGTCTAAGCAATATGGTATTAAATGTGCCAAAATTCTCCGGCACATCAACACCCCCAACTTAAACTCTTGCTTGTCCTCAAGCAACTAAATCGACTCCATTTTGTCCTAGACTCTACTACATGATTGGAAACAATTTGTGACCATGGGCATAGTTAGGTGTCAGTACTACAAGCATGTATTTCATCCAATCCTCGACAGTTACCATTATCTACAGGAAATTTAATCAACTTATGAACCTTGAGCCTCACGCGTCTTGACAAGATGTTACCCTCAGCTGAGTGTGCTTATACCCTATCTCGAGAACTCACTTAATGTTAACTCCA
>ML278165.1:0-27059 GCA_005239495.1 Nicotiana undulata
TTGGCTAGCCTAGTTCCACGATAGGCTCCATCACGGCCTGTTAGGATTTGGGGTCGTGACACTGTGATACCAAGATAAGACAGAAACGAAAAGATAGAAGGTGACGCCAAGGTCCATGAACGTATGCGGAACTACCTCGGTGTTGCCTGTATGGACTGAAGGATACTCCCTCTAACGGTGTCCATTGGGTCCGACTGCGTTATCTGCACAACATGAAGAAGTGCAGGTGTAGCATCAGTACAACCGACCCCATGTACTGAGTAAGTGCCGAGCCTAACCACGGCGAAGTAGTGACGAGGCTAGACATAACAACATTAATTTACCTGTACAGTTCTATAATATATACCAGAGAAAATAGGAAGAAATAAGCAGTTAAGCATGGTAATACGGGGACAAGTAATGGGGGTAACAAGTGAGAATCAAAGGTGAATAACTGAACAACCAACAATACAAAAGAAACAAGTCNCCCTTCGTGCTTTTACTCTCTTCCTCACTATGCCATGTGTAATTTAAAGCAAGATAAATCATGGCACGACATCACCCTTCGTGCTTTTACACTCTTCCTCATTATGCAATGTATAAATAAAAGCAATATAAATCATGGCACGACATCACCCTTCGTGCTTTTACTCTCTTCCTCACTAGGCCATGTATAAATGAAAGCAAGATAAATCATGGCACGACATCACCCTTCGTGCTTTTACTCTCTTCCTCACTATGAAATGAATGAAATGAATACACGGCATCACCCTTCGTGCTTTACACTCTTCCTCACCCAAATCAACGACAAATAACAACTTTGCAAGGAATTCAACAGTGTGAAATACAGTTCATAACCACCAGCATGGGGAATATCAACTAGAATAGTAACATTTCCCGGCAAGGGACTCAACTATAACCAATTTCTTACGAGTACATAACTTAATGAATTGGATCCTCAATGGAGACATCATCTTACAAGTACTTAAGCAAGTATTCTCAGCAATTAAACAACTTTCCCAAAGGAAACTACTTCGTAACACAATAAATATCGGAGTAATAACATGTAATTCACCAAAATAGAGTCACAGGCATGCTTGACAAACAATGCATAGGTACTCATCACCCCACCTATACATTGAACATGGTAAAACAAGTAGCACATACGACTCAACACCTATTCCCTCACTAAAGTTATGCCAAACACTTACCCGGCTCCAAGAATGCAAATCAAGCCTCTAGCACCGCTTTCCCTCTCGAATCCAACTTTGAAACGATAGTATCTAGACATAATCGACTCAATAATATCAATAATGACTCAATAATTCAATTCCAAAGCCTAATTATAGAATTCCCAACAATCTTCCAAAAATTCCAAAATTCGACCCCGAGCTTGCTTGGTCCAAACACGAGGCTCGGACCAAAACCCGATCACCCATTCCCCCACGAGCCCGAATATATAATTTGTTTTGAAATCCGACCCCAAAACGAGGTTGAATTCCCAAAAATTCAAAAAGCCCTAACTCTACCCAAAACCCCAAATTCTACCCTTGATTTCCATGATTTTAGGCCTAGAATCTAATATTGATTGGTGAAAATGGAAGGAAATGGAGTTAGGAACACTTACCTATGAAGCTAAGGTGGTGAAGCTCTTCAAAAATGGCCAAAAGGGGTGTGGAAAAGAAGAAGGTAGTGGAAAAATGAGAAATCCCGTGTTAGTATTCTGTTTTGGGGTATTAAATGACTGGGCGAAATTAGTGCTATGCGATCGCGGAAGTGCGAGTGCGATCGCATAGAGGTTTGGGTCTTGGGCACTGCGATCGCGGAGCAGTGGTTGCGATCGCACAAGGTTCCTGGTTTAGGCTTCGCGATCGCGGATGGGCTGGTGCGACCGCAAAGAGTAATTACCCAGCCCCCACCCCAGCTCTCCTATACCTGTGCTATCGCAGGTCTTCCTATGCGATCGCATAGAGTAATATGACTCCCTCCCCTACGAAGTTCTATGCGATCGCGGAGGCTCTTATGCGATCGCATAACATTAAACCTCAGACACCAGATACAACTTAAAAACATCAAATTTTCTAACACTTTTGCACTCCGACACCCACCCGAAACTCACCCGAGTCCTCGAGGCTCAAAATCGAATATACACACGAGTTCAAAATCACCCTACAGACTTATTCGAGTAGTTAAACCACCAAAATAACATCAAAAACAATGAATTAAACTCCAAAATTTATATAATTTTCTCAAAACTTCATAGACTTCAAAGTTTCCAGTTTTGATCCGAAACACGTCAAACCAAGTCCGTTGCTTACAAAATTTTACGGACAACACATACTAACCATATTAAAACTGCTCCAGGCTCCGACCATAATACGGGCCCGGTAACATGAGTTTTACATAAAATTTATTTTCAGAAGTCTTTATATTTTTCAGAAAACAATTTTCTTTAAAAATTCATTTCTCGGACTTAGGACCTTGGAATTCGATTCCGGGCATACGCCCAAGTCCTATATTTTCCTACGGACCCTCCAGGACCGTCAAATCATGGGTCCGGGTCTGTTTACCCAAAATGTTGACCAAAGTCAACTTTAATCAAATAATTATTATAAAAATATCCTTTTATCAATTTTCCACATAACAACTTCCCGGCTACGTGCACGGGCTGTGCACGCACATCGAGGTGAGATTAACGCAGGCTTTCATGGCCTCGCAACACAGTTTTAGTTAAATTTACACAGGATGACCCCCTTTGGGTCATCACAATATCCACCTCTAAAACAAATGTTCGTCCTCGAACAGACATAGAGAGGTACCTAAATCGGGGAAAAGATGGGGATATCGGCTTCGCATATCGGACTCGGACTCCCAGGTAGCTGCCTCAACAGGCTGACCTCTCCACTGAATCCGAACCGAAGAATAACTCTTCGATCTCAACTGACGAACCTGCCGAGCTAATATGGTACCGGCTCCTCCTCATAAGTCAAATCCTTGTCCAACTGGACATCGCAGAAGTCAAGTACATGAGATGGATCCGCAATATACCTCCGGATCATAGATACATAAAACACCAGGTGCATGGCTGATAAACTCGGTGGCAAGGCAAGTCTGTAGGCCACCTCTTTTACCTTATCCAAAATCTCAAATGGACCAATGTACCTAGGGCTCAACTTTCCCTTCTTCCCGAACCTCATCACGCCCTTCATGGGTGACACCCGAAGAAATACCCGGTCTCAAACCATAAAGGCCAGATCTCGAACTCTGCTATCCGCATAACTCTTCTGCCTGGACTGAGCTGTATGAAGTCTATCCTGAATGATCTTCACCTTGTCCAAGGCATCCTGGACTAACTCAGAACCCAGCAATCTAGCCTCTCCTGACTCAAACCATCCGACTGGCGACCGACACCACCTACCATACAACCCCTCATACGGGGCCATCTGAATGCTCGACTGATAACTGTTGTTGTAGGCAAACTCATTTAAAGGCAAGAAATGGTCCCATGAACCACCGAAGTCAATGACACAAGCCCGCAACCTATCCTCCAAAATCTGGATAGTACGCTCGGACTGTCCGTCCGTCTGAGGATGAAATGTTGTGCTCAACTCAATCTGTGTGAACTACTCTCGCTGAAATGCTCTCCAGAAATGGGAGGTAAACTGAGTACCTCGGTCTGATATAATAGATATGGGCACCCCATGCAATCTAACAATATATGTCATATAGATCTTTGCCGACTTCTCCGCTGAATACGAAACTGATACTAGAATGAAGTGTGCTGACTTGGTCAGCCTATCCATAACAACCCACACCGCATCAAACATCCTCTGAGTCCGTGGGAGTCCAACTACAAAATCCATTGTGATACGCTCCCACTTCCACTCGCGAAGTAGAATCTGCTGCATCAAACCACCGGGTCTCTACTGCTCGTACTTAACATGCTGACAGTTCAAGCACCGAGCTACATAAGCTACAATATCCTTCTTCATCCTCCGCCACCAATAATGCTGCTGCAAGTCCTGGTACATCTTTGCGGCGCCCGGATGAATGGAATACCGGGAACTATGGGACTCCTGTAGTATCAACTCACGAACACCATCAACATCAGGTACACAAATACGACCCTGCATCCTCAGAACTCCCTGATCATCAACTGTGACCTGCTTGGAACCTCCGTGCCAGACTGTATCTCTAAGAACACGTAAATGATGATCATCATACTGCCTGGACCGAATACGATCATACAATGAAGAACGGGCCACGGTATGGGCTAAAACACTGCCAGTCTCAGAAACCTCCAATCTCATAAATCGGTTGGCCAAAGCCTGAACATCCAAAGCAAACGGTCGCTCTCCGACTGATAGATAAGCAAGACTACCATACTAGCTGACTTCCGGCTCAAGGCATCGGCCACCACATTGGCCTTTCCCGGATGATAAAGAATGGTAATATCATAATCCTTCAGCAGCTCCAACCATCTCCTCTACCTCATATTCAACTCTTTTTTCTTGAACAGGTACTGTAGACTCTTATGATCCGAGAACACCTCACATGGAACCCCATACAGATAATGCCTCCAAATCTTCAACTCATGAACAATGGCTGCTAATTCCAAATCATGGAATGGATAGTTCTTCTCATGAACCTTCAACTGACATGAAGCATAAGATATAACCTTGCCCTCATGCATCAACACTGCACCAAGTCCAATCCGTGAAGTATCACAATACACGGTATAAGGCCCTGAACCTGTGGGAAAAACTAGCACCGGTGTCGTGGTCAAGGCTGTCTTGAGCTTCTGAAAGCTCGCCTCACACTCATTAGACCACCTGAACTGGGCACCCTTATGGGTCAAACTGGTCATCGGGGCTGCTATAGATGAAAATCCCTCCACAAATCGACAATAATAACCTGCTAAGACCTAGAAGCTCCGAATCTCTGTAGCTGAAGTGGGCCTAGGCCAATCCGTGACTGCTGAAATCTTCTTGGGATCCACTTGAATACCCTCTGATGACACCACATGGCCTAGAAATGCCACTGAACCCAACCAGAACTCACACTTGGAAAATTTGGCATACAACTGACTATACCTCATAGTCTAGAGGACGACTCAAAGATGCTGCTCATGCTCCTCACAGTTACGGTAGTATATCAATATATCATCAATGAAAACAATAACGAACGAGTCCAAATATGGCCTGAACACTCGGTTCATCAACTCCATAAAAGCAGCGGGGGCATTTGTCAACCCAAATGACATCACCAAGAACTCATAATGCCCATAACGAGTGCGAAAGGTTGTCTTAGGAACATCAGACGCCATAATCCTCAGCTGATGGTACCCAGATCTCAAGTCTATCTTGGAAAACACTGTAGCACCCTGAAGCTGGTCAAATAGATCATCAATCCTCGGCAAAGGATACTTATTCTTAATAGTAACCTTATTCAACGGCCGGTAGTCAATACACATCCTCATTGAGCCATCTTTCTTCTTAACAAACAACGCTGGAGCACCCCAAGGAGAAACACTAGGCCTAATGAAGCCTTTACCCAACAAATCCTGCAACTGCTTCTTCAACTCCTTCAACTCTGGCGGGGCCATACGGTACGGCGGAGTAGAAATAGGCTGAGTGCCCGGAGCCAACTCAATGCAAAAATCAATATCCTTGTCGGGCGGCATACCCGGTAGGTCAGCAGGGAATACCTTTGGAAACTCACGAATCACGGGCACAGACTCCATAGAAGGAACCTCGGCACTAGAATCACGAACATAGGCTAAACAACCCTTCTCGACCATACGCCGAGCCTTCATATATGAAATAACTTTACCGGAAGAATGACTAGGAGTCCATCTCCACTCCAAACGAGGTACTCCCGGTAAGGCCAACGTCATAGTCTTGGCATGATAGTCCAGAATAGCATGGTAGGGAGATAGCCAGTCCATCCCCAATATAACATCAAAGTCAACCATATCAAGAAGCAAAAGGTCTACCTGAGGCTCCAAACCACCAATAACCACTAAGCATGAACGGTAGACTCGATCTACCACAATGGAATCACCCACCGGTGTAGACACATATATAGATGTATTCAGGGAATCACGGGGCATACTCAGATAAGGGGCAAAATATGAAGACACATAGGAGAAAGTAGAACCCGGATCAAATAACACCGAAGCATCTCAGCTGCAAACTAAAACTGTACCTGTGATAACCGCATCAGAGGTCTCAGCCTCAAGCCGGGCAGGAATAACATAGCACCGGGGCAGAGTCCCTCCAACCTGAACGTCTCTAGGTCAACCTACTACGGCCTGACCTCTACCTCTCATGGCCTGTCCTCCACCTCTATGAGTCTGACCTCCACCTCTGGCACCACGACCTCCACCCCTAGTTGGATGAGGGGATGGGGGTGCACCTGATGCTGGGACCATGGCACGAGAACTCTGATACTAAGGACTACCAGAAGCTCGGGGGAAATACCTGGCAATGTGACCCGACACACAACAAGAATAACAATACCTCTGATGCTGCGGGTGCTAACTCTAGAATTGACCCTGTCGACCCGGATAACCACCCTTGAAACTCTGAAGCGGCGGTGCACTGATAGGTGCTGGTGGAGCACTAATAGGAGCTGGCGGTGCACTGCGGGATACCTGAAGTGCCGACTGATATGGTCTAGGGGGATGACCTCTACCGAAAGAATCTCTGCCTCCGGATGAGGCGCCACTTAACCGGCCAAAATGACGAGGTCTCTTGTCAGCCCCCTAACCACCACCCTGTGACAAAATCATCTCAATCCTCCTGGCCACATTGGCCGCATCCTGGAATGAAATATCAGTACCAGACTCCCTCGCCATCTGAAGTCTGATGGGCTAAGCTAAACCCTCAATAAACCTCCTAACTCTCTCACTATCAGTGGGGAGTATCATAATAGCATGCCTGGCTAGAGTGATGAACCTGGTCTCGTACTGAGTGACAGATATAAAGCCCTGCTGGAGACGTTCAAACTGCCTCCGGAGATCCTCTCTCTGAGTAACTGGAAGAAACCTCCCCAAGAATAACTCGGAGAACTGAGCCCAAGTCAAAGGTGCAGACCCAGCTGGTCTGGTCAAGCAATAGTCTCTCCACCAAGTCTTGGCGATACCAGATAGACGAAATATAGCAAAGTCAACTCCATTGGATTCTACTATGCCCATGTTCCGAAGAACCTCATGACAGCTGTCCAAGTAATCTTGGGGGTCCTATGATGGGGCACAAGTGAAAGTAGTGGGGAGTAACTTGGTGAATCTATCCAATCTCCATAGAGCATCTGCTGACATAGCTGCTCCCTCAACTACCGGTGCCACAATACCCGGCTGAGCTACTCCGGCTATCTGAGGTGGCGGAGTCTGAAACTGAGGATCTAACTGCTCTGGTGTGCGAGTAGTAGGAGTCTGGGTCCCTCCCCCAGCCTGGGAGACGGCTGGTGCAGTAGGAAGAAGACCGGCCTGAGCCACACTCTCCATAAGTCCCACTAGGCGGACTAGAGCGTCCTGAAGCACCGGGGTGGAAATAAACCCCTCTGGGACCTGAGCTGATCCAACTGGGGCTGTCTGAGCGGGAATCTCCTCGGCAAGCTCAACCTCAGGATCCTCCACTGGGGCTGCTGCTCTGGGCTGAGCCTTGCCTCGGCCTCGGCCTCTAGCACGGCCTCGACCTCGACCTCGACCTCGACCTCGGCCCCCCGTAGGAGTTGTGACAGCAGTATCGGGCCGCTGATCGGAACCTGGGGAAGCACGCGTCCTCGCCATCTGCGAGAGAGTAGAATAGAAACTTAATTAGTATTTAGAATTCATATCGCACGACAGAGAAGAAGAAATGTGGAGCTATTCCTAACTTTGCAGCCTATGGGATAAGTACAAACGTCTCCGTACCGATCCCTCAGACTCTACCAAGTTTGTCCGTGAGTTGTGAGACCTAAGCAACCTAGAGCTCTAATACCAACTTGTCACGACCCGAAATCCCACCTTCAGACCGTGATGGCGTCTAACGTTGAACCAGCTAGACAAGCCAACATTTGAGTTAATTTACTAACTTTCTTTACTTAATTCATATAAACGTGAAACAATGAACATAAACAATTAATAATAATGCGGAAGCTGCGAGTCTATATATTAATATAATAATTGTCACAAAGTTTCCGTACATAATCCCCCAGAATTGGTGTCACAAACTTTCACGGATTGTCTAAGATTACTAAAACAAGAGTCTGAAATGAACAATACAACTGTCTGTGATACCAAGATAAGACAGAAACGAAAAGATAGAAGGTGACGCCAAGGTCCACGAACGTCTGCGGAACTACCTCGGTGTCGCCTGTATGTACTGAAGGATACTCCCTCTAACGGTGTCCACTAGGTCCGGCTGCGTAATCTGAACAATATGAAGAAGTGCAGGTGTAGCATCAGTACAACCAACCCCATGTACTGAGTAAGTGCCGAGCCTCACCTCGGCGAAGTAGTGACGAGGCTAGACATGGCAACAATAATTTACCTGCACAGTTCTATAATATATACAAGAGAATATAGCAAGAAATAAGCAGTTAAGCATGGTAATACGGGGACAAGTAATGGGGGTAACAAGTGAGAATCAAAGGTGAATAACTGAACAACCAACAATACAAAAGAAACAAGTCGACATGAAATAGTAACTCAAACAATTATGTACACGGCATCACCCTTCGTGCTTTTACTCTCGTCCTCACAATGCAATAAATATATAAATGGGCACGGCATGTTCCTTCGTGCTTTTAAATTTAAAGTCATGGAACGGCATCACCCTTCGTGCTTTTACTCTCTTCCTCACTATGCAATGTATAAATAAAAGCAATATAAATCATGGCACGGCATCACCCTTCGTGCTTTTACTCTCTTCTTCACTATGCATGTATAAATGAAAGCAAGATAAATGATGGCACGGCATCACCCTTCGTGCTTTTACTCTATTCCTCACTATGCAATGTATAAATGAAAGCGATATAAATCATGGCAAGACATCACCCTTCGTGCTTTTACTCTCTTCCTCACTATGCCATGTATAAATGAAAGCAAGATAAATCATGGCACGACATCACCCTTCGTGCTTTTACTCTCTTCCTGACTATGAAATGAATGAAATGAATACACGGCATCACCCTTCGTGCTTTACACTCTTCCTCACCCAAATCAATAACAAATAACAACTTGGCAAGGAATTCAACAGTGTGAAATACAGTTCATAACCACCAGCATGGGAAATATCAACTAAAATAGTAACAGTGCCCGGCAAGGGACTCAACTATAACCAATTTCTTACGAGTACATAACTTAATGAATTGGATCCTCAATGGAGACATCATCTTACAAGTACTTAAGCAAGTATTCTCAGCAATTAAACAACTTCCCAAAGGAAACTACTTCGTAACACAATAAATATTGGAGTAATAACATGTAATTCACCAAAATAGACTCAGGGGCATGCTTGACAAACAATGAATAGGTACTCGTCAACCCACCTATACATTGAACATGGTAAAACAAGTAGCACATACGACTCAACACCTATTCCCTCACTAAAGTTACGCCAAACACTTACCTCGACTCCAAGAATGGAAATCAAGCCTCTAGCACCGCTTTCCCTCTCGAATCCAACTCCAAAACGATAGTATCTAGACATAATCGACTCAATAATATCAATAATGACTCAATAATTCAATTCCAAAGCCTAATTATATAATTCCCAACAATCTTCCAAAAATTTCAAAATTTGACCCCGGGCCCGCTTGGTCCAAACACGAGGCTCGGACCAAAACCCGATCACCCATTCCCCCACGAGCCTGAATATATAATTTGTTTTGAAATCCGACCCCAAAACGAGGTTGAATTCCCAAAAATTCAAAAAGCCCTAACTCTACCCAAAACCCCAAATTCTACCCTTGATTTCCATGATTTTAGGCCTAGAATCTAATATTGATTGGTGAAAATGGAAGGAAATGGAGTTAGGAACACTTACCTATGAAGCTAAGGTGGTGAAGCTCTTCAAAAATGGCCAAACAGGGTGTGGAGAAGGAGAAGGTAGTGGAAAAATGAGAAATCCCGTGTTAGTATTCTGTTTTGGGGTATTAAATGACTGGGTCTTGGGCACTGCGATCGCGGAGCAGTGGTTGCGATCGCACAGGGTTCTCGGCTTAGGCTTCGTGATCGTGGATGGGCAGGTGCGACCGCAGAGAGTATTTACCCAGCCCCCACCCCAGCTCTCGTATACCTGTGCGATCGCACAGAGTAATCTGACTCCCCCCCTACGCAGTGCTATGCGATCGCGGAGGCTCTTATGAGATCACATAGCATTAAACCTCAGACACCAGATACAACCTAAAAACACCAGATTTTCTAACACTTTTGCACTCCGACACCCACCCAAAACTCACCCGAGCCCTCGAGGCTCAAAACCGAATATACACACGACTTCAAAATCATCCTACGAAGTTATTCGAGTAGTTATACCACCAAAATAACATCAAAAACAATGAATTGAACTCCAAAATCTATCAAAATTTCATAGACTTTAAATTTTCCATTTTTGATCCGAAACACGTCAAACCAAATCCGTTTCTTACCAAATTTTACGGACAACACATAATAACCATATTAAAACTGCTCCGGGCTCCGGAACCATATTATGGGCCCGGTAACACGAGTTTTACATCAAAATTCATTTTCAAAAGTCTTTATATTTTTCAGAAAATAAGTTTCTTTAAAAATTCATTTCTCGAACTTGGGACCTCGGAAATTCGATTCCGGGCATATGCCCAAGTCCTATATTTTCGGGTCCGGGTCCGTTTACCCAAAATGTTGACCAAAGTCAACTTTAATCAAATAATTATTATAAAAATATCCTTTTATCAATTTTCCACATAACAGCTTCCCGGCTACGCGCCCGGGCTGCGCACGCACATCGAGGTGAGATTAATGAGGGCTTTCAGGGCCTCGAAACATAATTTTAGTTAAATTTACACAGGATGACCCCTTTTGGGTCATCACAAATAAGAATTTTACTCATATGATGAATTTAAAAAATAATTGAATTGGATTCTCTTGCTAAATAATTAATTTAAAGTTTTAATTATTTGGTTTAACTTAAAAATAATTTATTTCATGTTGATTCAGATCTTAATATTAGTTCATCTTTGTTTTGAATATTTAATCTTAATTATAATTTTATCCACCATAAAGTTTATTTTCAAAGAGTAAAAGATTGATATCGCATTTCACTTTTAGATTGTTATGTTTATAGAATCATTAGTGGTATTGACTCTTATCAACCATTTTTTCTCTTTATCACTCATTCATATTCTTAAAGATTTTATTAGTTTTTGTTTAATAACTATGTATTTTAAATATTACACGAAAATTTGATAAAAATTGTTATTTGAGTAGAAAAATAGTTTAAATATAAAATAAAAATATATTAACATGTGGGTATCTTTTTCTCAATTTCAAATCTTTATCCGGTCTATTTAATATTACTTTTATTTTTTATTGGTATTGAACATTATTGAGTGGTAGTGCACTGCCAATACAGAGGATTCTTATAAATTTTTTTATTAAACTCTCCTACATTTTTTAATAATAAGTTAATAGACAAAATTTTATTAAGTTAAAATTTTTAAATATTAAAAATTAGCATAGAAGGTATTGTAGTCCAAAAATAAGTTATTACAGTTATTTCATTTCCCTATGAGTTCTTTCGCTTAATATTTTAGGGCTAAATTGGTATAATAATATTGTATTTATGCTTTTCATAATATAGACTCTCCTTTTTCTAAATGAATTTTGACAACGAGAGACTCTACAATCATTATGAGCGGATAACCCTTTTCCTTCCCTTCTAGAGAGAGGTTGCCCCTTTCTCCCCGGGTAGTTCACTCACTCCCAGTGCCTACCATTTCTATATGCTTTTGAAAATAGAGAGGTAGTCGCAGCAGGAGAAGCACCCCTAAACCCCTAAGATCACTCGACCCCGACCAGTCAATCTCCTATCATTGCTATCTCGTGCGCGAAGGGTTGCTCATGCTTCCCAACCGTCACACATTTTTTAGGTCATTAGTCAACAGCTCCCTGGACAACGAAATAGGGGTGACTTCACATTGTTTCCTGACACGCCTATCTTTGTTTTAGGGAAATCCTCTCCCCGTTCAGGCGGATGGCGCACCTTGCGCTTGTGAATGAGTGTGATATATACCTCTTTGCTCTGCACGTGACTGTGTACCCCGAAAATGAAAGCTGCATGTCTTCGCCCGCTCCCGGTTCATGGCATGCTGAGCTCCACATATTCTTGTAGAGTCAAAAAGGATCAATTCCGTAAAAGATGAGATCAATAAATGACAATTCAATGAAATTGCATCTTTGTGAGATCGTCAATATTGTACCGAGGGCGTCTTGAGAGTATACCGAATCAGTATAGCTATCCTTATTCTGACACAACAAGGCAATTTGAATTAGTATCAAACGTAAGTACTAAATAATTTCTTTTTTCCTTTGCTTGTTGATGTAAAATCATCTTCCATTCAATCGAAAATTCTTTCAATTCAACGAAAGAGATTCTCATATTCCGTAGATGCGAGATATAATACATTCTCAAATTAAATTAGTAATAAGACATTATATGTGATGACCCAAAAGGTCATCCTGTGTAAATTTAACTAAAACTGTATTCTGAGGCCCTGAAAGCCTCCATTTATCTCACCTCGATATGCGTGCATAGCCCGAGCGCGTGGCCGGGAAGCCTTTATGTGGAAAATTAATAAAAAGTTGAATTTATGATAATTATTTGAATAAAGTTTACCTTCGTAAAAACATTTGGTAAACGGACCTGAACCCGTGATTTAACGGTCCTGGAGTGTCCGCAGGAAAATATGGGACTTGGGCGTATGCCCGGGATCGAATTCCGAGGTCCCAAGTCCGAGAAATAAATTTTTAAAGGAAATTAATTTCAAAAAAATAAAAAGGCTTTTGAAAATGGAATTGGATGTGAAACCTGTGTTACCGGGCCCGTATTATGGTTTTGGAGCCCCGAACAAGTTCCATATAGTTATTATGTGTTGTCTGTAAAATTTGGTAAGAAACGGACTTGGTTTGACGTGTTTCGGATCAAAAATGGAAAATTTGAAGCCTATGAAGTTTTGAGAAAATTATATAGATTTTGGAGTTTAATTCATTGTTTTGATGTTATTTTGGTGTTTTGAGTACTCGAATAGGTCCGTAGGGTATTTTTGAGGTTGTGTGATAGTTGGTTTTGAGCCCCGAGGGATCAAGTGACGTTTCGGGTAGGCGTCGGAGTGCAAATACCTTAAGAAAAATCTGGTGTTAGGCTGTTTCTCGTGTTCAGTGATTTTCTTCACCGCGATTGCGGTGCAACTCATGCGATCGCGATGTATTAGTTTCTGGGGGTGGGTAATTGACCCTACGCGAACGCAGGGTCTCAGTCGCGATCACGAAGCTTGAGGGCAGTGCTCTACGCGATCGCGGACGGCCTCACGCGGACGCATAGAGTAAACCTGGGTTAGGGGCTGGGTAGTCATCGCACTTCGCGAACGCGATCGCTTGGTCGCGATCGCGAGGGTAAGTATCCATTATGCTCTGCGATCGCACTCTTCATTTCGCGATCGCGTAGGTCTAGAGCCCAGTACTCTCCGCGATCGCAGGGAACCTGCCGCGATCGCGATAGCCAATTTTGCCCAGTTATTAAAAAGTTCAAAAATCAGAATGTTCATTATGGGATTTTACAAAACTTCACAACCCCCTTCTTCCCCAAACCCCATAGACGACCCTTGAAGAATTCTTCCACCATAACCTATTAGGTAAGTGATTCTATTCTTAGATTCTCGGCTTAAAAAAACATGAAATCGAATGTAGAAATTGGGGCTTTTGGGTAGAGTTAGGGCTTTTCCAATTTTTGGGAAATCAACCTCGTTTTGGGGTCGGATTCCAAAACAAATTGTATTTTCGGGCTCGTGGGGGAATGGGTGATCGGGTTTTGGTCCGAACCTCGTGTTTGGACCAAGCAGGCCCGGGATCGGTTTTTGGTATTTTTGGAAGAATGATGGGAAATCTACAATTAGGCTTTGGAATTGAATTATTGGGTCATTATTGATATTATTGTGTCGATTATGTCTAGATACTATCGTTTTAGAGTTGGATTCGAGAGGAAAAGTGGTGCTACAAGCTTGATTTGCATTCTTGGAGCCGAGGTAAGTGTTTGGCCTAACTTTAGCTTGAGGGAATATGTGTTGAGTCGTATGTGCTACTTGTTTCTATCATGTACAACATATAGGTGAGGTGAGGAGTACCTATACATTGGTTGTTAAGCATGCCCGTGAGTCGGTTTGATGTATTACATGTTTTTATTTCGATTCTTATTGTGTTATGATGTAAAATCATTTTGGAAGTTATTGATTTGCTGAGAATACGTGATTAAGGATTTGTGATAAGTTGTGCCGGTTGAGGATTGGATTCATTAAGTTATATACACTCGTATGAGATTGGTTATAGCTGAGTCCCTTGCCGGGCAGTATTATTTTGGTTGTTATTCCCTTGCTGGGTGGTTATGAATTGTATTATTCTACTGTTGACTTCCTTGCCAAGTTGTTATTTGTAGTTGATTGAAGGAAGAGTGTAAATCACGAAGGGGGATGCCGTGTATACATTTCATTCATTTCATAGTGAAGAAGAGAGTAAAAGCACAAAGGGTGATGCTGTTCCATGATTTATATTGCTTTCATTTATACATTGCATAGTGAGGAAGAGAGTAAAAGCACGAAGGGTGATGCCGTGCCATGATTTATACTGCTTTCATTTATACATTGCATAGTGAGGAAGAGAGTAAAAGCACGAAGGGTGATGCCGTGCCATGATTTATATTGCTTTCATTTATATATTGCAAAGTGAGGAAGAGAGTAAAAGCACGAAGGCTGATGTCGTGTACATACTTATTTGAGTTACTATTTCCTGTTGACTTGCTTCTTTTGTACTGTTGGTGGTTCAGTTATTCACCTTGATTTCTCACTTGTTACCCCCATTACTTGTCCTCGTATTACCATGCTTAACTGCTTATTTCTTGCTATTTTCTCAGGTATATATTATAGAACTGTACAGGTAAATTGTTGTTGTCGTGTCTAGCCTCGTCACTACTTCGCCGAGGTTAGGCTCGGCACTTACTCAGTACATAGGGTCGTTTGTACTAATGCTACAACTGCACTTCTTTATGTTGTGCAGATTACGCAGCCGGACCCAGTGGACACCGTTAGAGGGAGTATCCTTCAGTCCATACAGGCGACACCGAGGTAGTTCCACAAACGTTCGTGGACCTTGGCGTCACCTTCTATGTTTTCGTTTCTGTCTTATCTTGGTATCACAGACAGTTGTATTGTTTATTTCAGACTCTTGTCGTAGAAATCTTAGACAGTCCGTGAGATTTTGTGACACCAACTCTGAGGGATTATGTACGGAAATTTTGTGACAATTATTATACTAATATATAGACTCGCAGCTTCCGCATTATTATTAATTGTTTATGTCCATTGTTACACTTTTAAATGACTTAAGTAAACAAAGTTAGTAAAATTTACTCAAGAGTTGGCTTGTCTAGCGGGTTCAACGTTAGACGCCATCACGGCCTGAAGGTGGGATTTCGGGTCGTGAAAAGTTGGTATTAGAGAACTAGGTTGCTTAGGTCTCACAACTCACGGACAAACTTGGTAGAGTCTGAGGGATCGGTACGGAGACGTCTGTACTTATCCCCCAGAGGCTGCAAAGTTAGGAATACCTTCACTTTTCTTTTTCTCTATCGTGCGATTTGAATTCTAAATGCTAATTGAGTTTCTATTCTATTCTCTCGCAGATGGTGAGAATGCGTGCTTCCTCATCTACCGATCAACAACCCGATCCTCCTGTTGCAGCTCCTATGAGGGTCCGAGGACGAGGCTGAGGCCGTGCCAGAGGTCGAGGCAGGGGTAGGGCTCAGCCCAGAGCAGCAGCCTCAGTAGAGGACCCACAGGTAGACCTTGCCGGTGAGGTTCCTGCTCAGTCAATTCCAGTTGAACCAGCTCAGGTCCCATAGGGGTTCATTGCCACCCCGGTTCTTCAGGACGCTCTTGTCCGCTTAGTGGGACTTATGGAGAGCGTGACTCAGGCTGGTCTTCTTCCTACCGCACTAGCTGGTTCTCAGGCCGGGGGAGGGACCCAGACTCCTGCGACTCACACTCCGGAGCAGTTTGCTACTTAGTTCCAGACTCCAGCACCTCAGACAGCTGAGTAGCTCAGCCGAATATATTGGCACCGGCAGATGAGGGAGCAGCTATGTCAGCAGATTCCCTATGGAGACTAGATCGGTTCACCAATCTATTCCCTACTACTTTTACTAGTGCACCATCAGAGGACCCCCAGGATTACTTGGACAACTGTCATGAGGTTCTTCGGAACATGAGCATAGTAGAGTCCAATGGAGTTGACTTTGCTACATTTCGTCTGTCTGGTACCGCCAAGACTTGGTGGAGAGACTATTTCTTGACCAGGCCAGCGGGGTGTGCACCTTTGACATGGGCTCAGTTCTCCGAGTTGTTCTTGAAGAAGTTTCTTCTAGTTACTCAGAGGGAGGACCTTCAGAGGCAGTTTGAGCGCCTCCAGCAGGGATCTATGTCTGTCACTCAGTACGAGACTAGGTTCATCACTCTAGCTAGGCATGCTATTATGATACTCCCCACTGATCGTGAGAGAGAGAGGAGGTTTATTGAGGGTTTAGCTCAGCCCATCAGACTTCAGATGGCCAGGGAGTCAGGTACTGATAGTTCATTCCAGGATGCGGCCAATGTGGCCAGGAGGATTGAGATGATTTTGTCACAGGGTGTGGTCAGGGGGCTGACAAGAGACCTCATCACTTCGGTCGATTTAGTGGCGCCTCATCTGGAGGCAGAGATTCCTTCGGCAGAGGTCATCCTCCCAGACCATATCAGTCGGCACTTCAGGTATCTAGCAGTGCACCGCCAACTCCTATTAGTGCACCACCAGCACCTATCAGTGCTTCGCCGCTTCAGAGTTTCCAAGGGAGTTATTCGGGTCGACTGGGTCAGTTCTAGAGTCAGCAGCCACAGCAGCAGAGGGCTTGTTATTCTTGTGGTGTTTCGAGGCACATTGCTAGGTATTGCCCCCGAGCTTCCGGTAGTTCCAAGTATTAGGGTTCTCGTGCCATGGTCCCAGCATCAGGTGCACTCCCACCCCCTCAGCCAGCTAGGGGTGGTGGTCGTGGTGCCAGAGGTGGAGGTCAGACTCATAGAGGTGGAGGACAGGACACAAGAGGTAGGGGTCAGCCCGCAGTTGGTCGGTCTAGAGATATTCAGGTTGGAGGGGCTCCGCCCCGGTGCTATGCTTTTCCTGCCAGGCCTGATGCTGAGGCTTCTGATGCAGTTATTACAGGTACGGTTTCAGTTTGTAGCCGAGATGCTTCAGTTTTATTTGATCCGGGATCTTCATTCTCTTATGTGTCTTCATATTTCGCCCCTTATATGAGTATGACCCGTGATTCCTTGAGTACTGATGTGTATGTGTCTACACCGGTGGGTGATTCTATTGTGGTAGATCGAGTCTACCGTTCATGCTTAGTAGTAATTGGTGGTCTGGAGACTCAGGTAGATCTGTTGCTTCTTGATATGGTTGATTTTGATGTTATATTGGGGATAGATTGGTTATCCCCCAATCATGCTATTCTGGACTGTCATGCCAAGACAGTGACCTTGGCTTTGCCAGGAGTGCCTCGTTTGGAGTCAAAAGGGACTCATAGTCATTCTTCTGGTAGAGTTATTTCTTATATGAAGGCTCTGCGCATGGTCGAGAAGGGGTGCTTGGCTTATTTGGCCTATGTTCGTGATTCTAGTGCTGAGGTTCCTTCTATAGAGTCGGTGCCCATGGTTTGTGGGTTTCCAGAGGTATTCCCCACTGACCTGCCGGGTATGCCACCCGACAGGGATATTGATTTTTTTATTGAGGTAGCTCCGGGCACTCAGCCCATTTCTACTCCGCCGTATCGTATGGCCCCGCCAGAGCTGAAGGATTTAAAGGAGCAGTTGCAGGATTTGTTGGGTAAAGGCTTCATTAGGCCTAGTGTTTCTCCTTGGGGTGCTCCAGTGTTGTTTGTCAAGAAGAAAGATGGCTCGATGAGGATGTGTATTGACTACCGGTAGTTGAACAAGGTTACTATTAAGAATAAGTATCCTTTGCCGAGGATTGATGATCTATTTGACCAGCTTCAGGGTGCTACAGTGTTTTCCAAGATAGACTTAAGATCTGGGTACCATCAGCTGAGGATTATGGCGTCGGATGTTCCTAAGACAACCTTTCGCACTCGTTATGGGCATTATGAGTTCTTGGTGATGTCATTTGGGTTGACAAATGCCCCCGCTGCTTTTATGGAGTTGATGAACCGAGTGTTCAGGCCCTATTTGGACTCGTTCGTTATTGTTTTCATTGATGATATATTGATATACTCCCGTAGCTGAGAGAAGCATGAGCAGCACCTTCGAGTCGTCCTCCAGACTCTTAGGGATAAGCAGTTGTATGCCAAGTTTTCTAAGTGTGAGTTCTGGTTGAGTTCAGTGGCATTTCTGGGCCATGTGGTGTCATCAGAGGGTATTCAGGTGGATCCCAAGAAGATTTCAGCAGTCAGAGACTGGCCTAGGCCCACTTCAGCTACAGAGATTCGGAGCTTCTTGGGCTTAGCAGGTTATTATCGCCGATTTGTGGAGGGCTTTTCATCTATTGCAGCCCCGATGACCAGGCTGACTCAGAAGGGTGCCCTGTTCGGGTGGTCTGATGAGTGTGAGGAGAGCTTTCAGAAGCTCAAGACAGCCTTGACCACGGCACCAGTGTTAGTTTTGCCCACGGGTTCAGGGCCTTATACCGTGTATTATGATGCCTCACGGGTTCAGGGCCTTATACCGTGTATTGTGATGCCTCACGGGTTGGACTTGGTGCGGTGTTGATGCAGGATGGTAAGGTTATAGCCTATGCTTCTCGTCAGTTGAAGATTCATGAGAAGAACTATCCAGTTCATGATTTGGAGCTAGCATCTATTGTTCATGCATTGAAGATCTGGAGGTACTATCTGTATGGGGTGCCATGTGAGGTGTTCACAGATCATAAGAGTTTACAGTATCTGTTCAAGCAGAAGGAGTTGAATATGAGGCTGAGGAGATGGTTAGAGCTATTGAAGGATTATGATATTACTATTCTTTATCATCCGGGGAAGGCCAATGTGGTGGTCGATGCTTTGAGCCAGAAGTCATCCAGTATGGGTAGTCTTGATTATCTATCAGTCGGAGAGGGACCGCTTGCTTTGGATGTTCAGGCCTTGGCCAACCGATTTATGAGATTGGAGGTTTCTGAGACTGGCAGTGTTTTGGCCCATACCGTGGCCCGTTCTTCATTGTATGATCATATTCAGGCCAGACAGTATGATGATCGTCATCTATGTGTTCTTAGAGATACGGTTCGGCACAAGGGTGCCAAACAGGTGTTAGTTGATGATGAGGGAGTTTTGAGGATGCAGGGTCGTATTTGCGTACCTGATGTTGATGAGGTTCGTGAGTTGATATTGCAGGAGGCCCACAGTTCCAGATATTCCATTCATTCGGGCGCCGAAAAGATGTACCAGGACTTGCGGAAGTATTATTGGTGGCGGAGGATGAAGAAGAATATTGTAGCTTATGTAGCTCGGTGCTTGAACTGTCAGCAGGTTAAGTACGAGCACCAGAGACCCGGTGGTTTGATGCAGCAGATTCAGCTTCCCGAGTGGAAGTGGGAGCGTATCACCATGGATTTTTTAGTTGGACTCCCACAGACTCATAAGATGCTTGATGCGGTGCGGGTTGTTGTAGATAGGCTGACCAAGTCAACACACTTCATTCCGGTCTCAGTTTCGTATTCAGCGGAGAAGTTGGCAAAGATCTATATGAGAGAGATTGTTAGATTGCATGGGGTGCCCATATCCATTATATCAGACCGAGGTACTCAGTTTACCTCCCATTTCTGGAGAGTATTTTAGCGAGAGTTGGGCACACAGATTGAGTTGAGCACAACGTTTCATCCTCAGACGGACGGACAGTCCGAGCGTACTATTCAAATTTTGGAGGATATGTTGCGGGCTTGTGTCATTGACTTTGGTGGTTCATGGGACCAGTTCTTGCCTTTAGCTGAGTTTGCCTACAACAACAGCTACCAGTCGAGCATTCAGATGGCTTCGTATGAGGCGTTGTACGGTAGGCGGTGTCGGTCTCCAGTCGGATGGTTTGAGCCGGGAGAGGCCAGATTGTTGGGTTCTGAGTTAGTCCAGGATGCCTTGGACAAGGTGAAGATCATTCAGGATAGACTTCGTACAACTCAGTCCAGGAAGATGAGTTATGCAGATCGTAGAGTTCGAGATTTGGAATTTATGATAGGAGATCGGGTATTTCTTCGAGTGTCGCCCATAAAGGGCGTGATGAGGTTCGGGAAGAAGGGCAAGTTGAGCACTAGGTACATTGGTCCATTTGATATTTTGGATAAGGTAGGAGAGGTGGCCTACAGACTTTCCTTGCCACCGAGTTTATCAGCCGTGCACCCGGTGTTTCATGTATCTATGCTCTGGAGGTATATTGCGGATCCATCTCATGTACTTGACTTCAGCGGTGTCCAGTTGAACAAGGATTTGACTTATGACGAGGAGCCGGTGGCGATATTAGCTCGACAGGTTGTCAGTTGAGATTGAAGAGTTATTCCTCGGTTTGTGTCCAGTGGAGAGGTCATCCTATTAAGGAAGCTACCTGGGAGTCTGAGTCCGATATGCAGAGCCGATATCCCCATATTTTCCCCGTGTCAGGTACTTTTCTATGTCCGTTCGAGGACGAACGTTTGTTTTAGAGGTGGAAATTGTGATGACCCAAAATGTCATCCTGTGTAAATTTAACTAAAACTGTGTTCCGAGGCCCTGAAAGGCTCCGTTTATCTCACCTAGATATGCGTGCGCAACCCGAGCGCATGGTCGAGAAGCCTTTATGTGGAAAATTGATAAAAAGTTGAATTTATGATAATTATTTGAATAAAGTTGACTTTGGTCAACATTTTTGGTAACGGACCCGGACCCGTGATTTGACGGTCCCGGAGGGTCCGTAGGAAAATATGGGACTTGGGCGTATGCCCGGAATCGAATTCCGAGATCCCAAGTCCGAGAAATGAATTTTTAAAGGAAATTATTTTCAAAAAAATATAAAGGCTTTTGAAAATGGAATTGGATGTGAAACCTGTGTTACCGGGCCCGTATTATGGTTTCGGAGCCAGGAACAAGTTCCATATAGTTATTATGTGTTGTCTGTAAAATTTGGTAAGAAACGGACTTGGTTTGACGTGTTTCAAATCCAAAATGAAAATTTTGAAGTCTATGAAGTTTTGAGAAATTTATATAGATTTTGGAGTTTAATTCATTGTTTTGATGTTATTTTGGTGTTTTGAGTACTCGAATAGGTCCGTAGGGTGTTTTAGAGGTTGTGTGTATAGTTGGTTTTGAGCCCCGAGGGCTCGGGTGACGTTTCGGGTAGGCATCAGAGTGCAAATGCCTTAGGAAATACCTGGTGTTAGGCTGTTTCTGGTGTTCAGTGATTTTCTTCTCCGCGATCGCGGTGCAACTCACGCGATCGCGATGTATTAGTTTCTGGGGGTGGGTAATTGACCCTACGCGAACGCAGGGCCTCAGCCACGATCGTGGAGCTTGGGGTCAGTGCTCTACGCGATCGCAGACGGCCTCACGCGGACGCATAGAGTAAACCTGGGTTGGGGGCTGGGTAGTCATCGCACTTTGCGAACGCGATCGCGAGGGTAAGTATCCATTATGCTCTGCGATCGCACTCTTCCCTTCGCGATCACGTAGGTCTAGAGCCCAGTACTCTCCGCGATCGCAGGGGACCTGCCGCGATCGCGATAGCCAATTTTGCCCAGTTATTAAAAAGTTCAAAAATCAGAATGTTCATTACGGGATTTTACAAAACTTCACAACCCCCTTCTTCCCCAAACCCCATAGACGACCCTTGAAGAATTCTTCCACCATAACCTCTTAGGTAAGTGATTCTAACATTGTTTTCTTCCATTTTTCATCAATAATTCTTAGATTCTAGACTTAAAAAAACATGAAATCAAAGGTAGAAATTGGGGCTTTTGGGTAGAGTTAGGGCTTTTCCAATTTTTGGGAAATCAACCTCGTTTTGGGGTCAGATTTCAAAGCAAATTGTATATTCGGGCTCGTGGGGGAATGGGTGATCGGGTTTTGGTCCGAACCTCGTGTTTGGACCAAGCGGGCCAGGGGTCGGTTTTTGGTATTTTTGGAAGAATGATGGGAAATCTACAATTAGGCTTTGGAATTGAATTATTGAGTCATTATTGATATTATTGAGTCGATTATGTCTAGATACTATCGTTTCGGAGTTGGATTCGAGAGGGAAATCGGTGCTAGAGGCTTGATTTGCATTCTTAGAGCCGAGGTAAGTGTTTGGCCAAACTTTAGCTTGAGAGAATGGGTGTTGAGTTGTATGTGATACTTGTTTCTATCATGTACAACGTATAGGTGAGGTGACGAGTACCTATACATTGGTTGTTAAGCATGCCCGTGAGTCGGGTTGATGTATTACATGTTTTTACTTCGATTCTTATTGTGTTATGATGTAGAATCATTTTGGAAGTTATTGATTTGATGAGAATATGCGATTAAGGATTTGTGATAAGTTGTGCCGGTTGAGGATTGGTTTTATTAAGTTATATACACTCGTATGAGATTGGTTATAGCTGAGTCCCTTGCCGGGCAGTATTATTTTGGTTGTTATCCCTTTGCTGGGTGGTTATGAATTGTATTATTGTACTGTTTACTTCCTTGCCAAGTTGTTGTTTGTTGTTGAATGGGTGAGGAAGAGTGTAAAGCACGAAGGGTGATGCCGTGTACATTTCATTCATTGCATAGTGAGGAAGAGAGTAAAAGCACGAAGGGAGATGTCGTGCCATGATTTATATTGCTTTCATTTATACATTGCATAGTTAGGAAGAGAGTAAAAGCACGAAGGGTGATGTTGTGCCATGATTTATAATGCTTTCATTTATACATTGCATAGTGAGGAAGAGAGTAAAAGCACAAAGGGTGATGTCGTGCCATGATTTATATTGCTTTCATTTATACATTGCAAAGTGAGGAAGAGAGTAAAAGCACAAAGGGTGATGTCGTGCCATGATTTATATTGCTTTCATTTATACATTGCAAAGTGAGGAAGAGAGTAAAAGCACAAAGGGTGATGTCGTGTACATACTTGTTTGAGTTACTATTTCCTATTGACTTGCTTCTTTTGTATTGTTGGTGGTTCAGTTATTCACCTTGATTTTTTACTTGTTACCCCCATTGCTTGTCCCCGTATTACCATGCTTAACTGCTTATTTCTTGCTATTTTCTCTGGTATATATTATAGAACTGTACAGGTAAATTGTTGTTGTCGTGTCTAGCCTCGTCACTACTTCGCCGAGGTTAGGCTCGACACTTACTCAGTACATGGGGTCGGTTGTACTGATGCTACACCTGCACTTCTTTATGTTGTGTAGATTATGCAGCCAGACCCAGTGGACATCGTTAGAGGGAGTATCCTTCAGTCCATACAGGCGACACCGAGGTAGTTTTGCAGACATTCGTGGACCTTGGCGTCACCTTCTATCTTTTCGTTTCTGTCTTATCTTGGTATCACAGACAGTTGTATTGTTTATTTCAGACTCTTGTCGTAGCAATCTTAGACAGTCCGTGAGATTTTGTGACACCAATTCTGGGGGATTATGTACGGAAATTTTGTTACAATTATTATACTAATATATAGACTCGCAGCTTCCGCATTATTATTAATTGTTTATGTCCATTGTTTCACTTTTAAATGACTTAAGTAAAGAAAGTTAGTAAAATTTACTCAAGCGTTGGCTTGTTTAGTGGGTTTAACGTTAGACGCCATCACGACCTGAAGGTGAGATTTCGGGTCATGACATTATAATGCGTTTTTAAATTAAATTAGTAATGGGAATTTTTAAAAAGTATATCCTAAAAGTAATTGGATTATATGACTAAATTAAAGATATTTATTGTTTAATTTTATATGAATCAAACATCCCGAAAGTAATTATACTAATAGGATACATAAAGATAATTATGTAGGATTCCTAACATATAGTATTATGTCCTAAAACTAATAGGATTATAAGGATAATACCTAAAATTCCAGTTATGTCCTTTTATTATGAGTTATTATGCTTAATGTTATAAGGTCATTTTTGTAAACCGACATTGTATTCATGCTTTTATAATAATATAGATAATATATATATATATTTAATTATATATCTAAATGACTTGGACGACTTGGACTAGGGCTGGGCGCGGGCCGGGTCGGATCTTTAAATAAGGATTCTAATTTTCGTATTTTATTTGGAACAGCTTTTTGTTATTTAAAATTTGAATTTAAATTCGAATTTTAATTAACAGAAAAGTTGTGGCTATTCGTGAAAATGGGCATCTCTTCAGAAATGTCTCCTTTTCTTTTCTATAAATACAGATGATATCCCAGAAGTAGAGTATTCAATCTGCACGTATATTTCTGGCTTTGTTGTATCCTGATAGAGAATTGCTTGTAATCCCTAAAGTATATACAGGCAATAACTCTTGAATGATAGTGATCTTTCACGCCTCAAAGCTTTTAATTCTCTGTTTCTTATCTTCTTTTTTTCTAACAAAAATGCCACAATGTATATTAATATTAGAAACTAAATGACAAAAAAGAAAGAAATTCAGATGGTAAAGTGGATGTAAGTTGTAAGGCCTAAATAGTCAAAATTTAAGGAAAGTTTTCAGAAACGTAGAAGCAATAGCTATTTTACACCTATGACTACTAAATAATTGTATTCCTAGAAAATATCTTTAAATATTGTACCTATACTATAACGACCCGGTCGGTCATTACGTAGAACCTGCATTATAATTACTGTTATTGCTATGTCATAGGTTGGTTATACTATTTATGATGTGTTAGAGTTGGTAGGCTTGGAATCAGAATGGTTATAGTGAGAGTTTAGTCATTTAGTCTCTAAAACTAGCCTTATAGTTGGAAAAGTCAACTGAGAGTTGACTTATTGGTAAATGACCCCGAAATGCGGATTTTATGGCTCGGATAGCTTCGTTAGGTGATTTGGGACTTAGGAGTGTGTTCGTAATATTTTTGTGATGTCTAGTTTAGAATTAGGCTTGAATTGGCGAAAATTAGTTTTTGGTGATTTCCGGTCGGCAGTGGAAAATAGGCTATCGGGGTCGGAATGGAATTCCGGAAGTTGAAACAAATTCGTAGTGTTATTTTGGATATGTCTGCAAAATTTCAGGTCAATCGGAGTTGTTTTGGATAGTTTCGGCATTGTTGGTGGATTTTAGAAGTTTCAAAGTTCTTAGGCTTGAATCCGATGTGATTTTGGTGTTGTGACGTTATTGTTTGTTTTTTGAGAGTGCAACTAAGTTTGAATGATCATTTATGATGTGTTGGTAAATTTGGTTGGGGCCCGGAGGGGCTCAGGATTTATTTCGGATGGTTAACGGACATTTTTGGCCTTAGGAGTCTGCTGAAAAATTTGGTGTTCTGTTGCTGGTGTCCTTGTACGCGATCGCAGGGATTCATTCGCGATCGCGTAGGCTTGTTGGTGGCCAGGGTGAATTTGTTCTTCGCGATTGCAGGGTCAACTCCGCGATCGCGTAGAGTGGAGTGAGGCCAGGAGGAAATTGTTCAACGCGATCGCAGAATGTGGGGTGCGATCGCGTAGCACTGGAGTTCTGTTCAGTGCGATCGCGTGGGATAAGTCGCGATCGCGTAGGGTTAGCAGTTCGAGCGAGGAGGTCACGCGTTTGTTCTTCGCGAACGCGGTCGATGGTTCGCGATCGCGTAGGTTCAGGTCATCAGGAACTACGATCGCGTGGCATATGTTGCGATCACAGAGAGTATATTTGGGCAGCTGAGGATTAGTGTTTCGCAATCGCGATGAATAAATACCTGGACAGTATTTAAATAAACCCTCCGCGACCAATACTCACTTTTTCACCATTTTTGAACGGGAAAAGAGTTTTGAGGCGATTTTCAAGAGAGGAAATCATTGTTCTACATTAAGGTAAGGATTTTGGACCCTAATACTCGATTATATGTAATTAAGGATCAAAATATCAGTGTTTAATTCATGAAAATCAGTAGAAAAAGGTGGAGTTAGGGCTTGAGATTATGAGACCTTTAGGGGTTGATTTGAGGGGTCAAACGAACTCTGAGTTTAACGGTTTTTATATGTACGGACTCGTGAGATGATGAAGAACATTTTGGTATAAAATTTATCGAGTTCCGAGGCGCGGTCCCGGGGGTCGGGTTTTGGCTAATTCCGGGTTTTATGCTAAAATTGGTATTATTCAATTGAAATTCATTCCCTTAGCATAATTTGATGTGAAAGATCTGATCTTTTGTCACGACCCGAAATCCCACCTTTCAGGACGTGACTACGTCTAACGTTGAACCCGCTAGACAAGCCAACATATACAACATTATTGCCTTAATAACACAATGTAACAGTATTTAAAACTATTAACCTTCAAACATTTACTAAAATAACTCAAATTCATTAATGTCCAACCTTTTCTGAAAACTTCCCACACCATTAACTCTCGAATTTTTACTGAACATCCCAAATCACTTCAAACGTTTCACAGCAGAAAAATAATAATATTACCTCAAAAAATCATAATGAAATGATAAGACAACGACAACGAACAATCCCAAAACCGGGGTGTCACAACCTCACGAACTATCTAAACTGAGTACTAAATACAAACTCTGAAAAGAAATATACAATTGTATTGAAACTAGGAGAAAAAGTAAGACAATGAGGAATCCAAAAGCAGGAGAGACACCAAGGCCCACGAACGCCAGCGGGTATACCTTGAAGCTCT
>ML278165.1:27545-140230 GCA_005239495.1 Nicotiana undulata
TCATGGCACGACATCACCCTTCGTGCTTTACACTCTTCCTCACTATGCAATGTAATCAAGTATCATGGCACGGAATCACCCTTCGTGATTTACACTCTTCCTCACCAAACAATAACAGATAAATGGCAAGGAGTACAACATAGTAGAAATAAGCAGTTCAGAACACCCGGCAAGGGGGAAACATCAATTAATAGCTCAAGAAATTCCCAGCAAGGGTCGCAGCCATAACCAATCACCTCAATCACATACTCTACACGTGTATTATCTTCGTATCAATACTTCTCAAACTCAAAAGCCAATATTTTCAATCACGACTAAATTTCTATCAATTAGACTCACGGGCATGCTTGACCCACATTGCATAGGTACTCGTCACCTTACATATGCAATGAACATGATAATCACTTAGCACATAGCAATCAATACCTATTCCCTCACCAAAGTTAGGCAAGACACTTACCTCGGCCCAAAGTATGGCCATCAACCCTCTAAGACCGCCTTTCCTTTATAATCCGACTCCGAAACAACGTTATCTATGCATAATTAATTCAATAATATCAATAAAGACTCAATAATATAATCCCATAGCCTAGGTGTTCATTTTCTAGCATTCTTCCAAAATATCAAAATTTGACCCCGGGCCCACGTGGTCTAAACTCGAGGTTCAGACCAAAACCCGATCACCCATAACCCCACGAGTTAAATTATGTAATTAGTTTTAGGATCCGACCCCAAATTGAGGTTGAATCACCCAAATTTCTCAAAACTTAACTCTACCCATAACCCCTAATTTCTACTTAATTTCCATATTTTTAGGCCTAGATTCTAGTGATTATGAAAGGAAAGTGGAAGGAATAGAAGTTGAAATCACTTACCCAAAGGTTTATTGAAGGATTCTAGCTTGGGGGTCGACAATGGAGGTTGGAGGAGGAGAAGAAGGTTGAAAATAGCAAAGTCCCGTATGAAATATTCTATTTTGAACTCATTTAATAACTGGGCGAAATATCTCTATGCGATCGCGGAAGCAGGGATGCGATCACATAGAGACCAAGGCTGGGTGCATTGCGATCGCGGAATGGCTATTGCGATCGCATAGGTATACAACCCCTCCCTTATGCGATCACACAAAGGAAACAGCGACCGCACAGAGTATTTTCCTCCAGCTGCCCTTACCCACCTAATACACTATGCGATCGCGGAGTATGCTATGCGATCACATAGTGTAACATACTACCCCCCAGGCACAAAGCTATGCGATTGCGGGCCAATCAATGCGATCGCATAGAGTAATGGAACTGACACCAGCAAAAAATGCAATTACACCAGATTTTCCTATCTTTTTACACCCCGTTAGCTACCCGAAACTAGACCCGAGCCTTCGGTTCTCAAAACCAAAAACACACACGTCTCCCAATACATCCTACGAACTTATTCAAGCTTTTAAATCATCAAAATATCATCAAAAACACGGAATTAAACCTCAAAAGTCTTAGAAATTTCTTAAAACTTCATAAATCTTAACTTATCCGATTTCAATCCGAATCACGTCATTTCAAGTCCGTTTTACACCAAATTTCACAGATAAGTCACATAACATATAATAAACCTGTTCNCTTCCGGGCATACGCCCCAGTCCCATATTTTCCTACGGACCCTCTGGGACTGTCACATCACGGGTCCGAGTTCGTTTACCAAAAATATTGACCAAAGTCAACTTTATTCAATTATTCAATTCAAAAATCCCATTTTTATCAAATTTTCACATGGAAGCTTCCCGGCTACCTGCCCGGGCTACGCACGCATATCGAGGTGAGATTAGCGGAGGCTTTCGAGGCCTCGAAACACAGATTTAGCTAGAATTACCTAGGATGACCTTTTGGGTCATCACATCTTTATAGATTTGGAGCACTCGGAAGTTGATTCGAGAGGCAAACGGGTTGCAGAGTAGCTTTACGGGCTAGTTTGAGGTAAGTAATGTCTTTAAATCCTGTCCTGTGGGTATGAAACCCCGAACCTTACATCCTTTCACGAATTTGGAGTTACGCACACACTGGATGACGAGTGTGGGGCGTGCACGAATTGAAAATTTGAAAAAATGTAACTTGTTAGGCAACTATTGAGTTGGAAACCGCTTTTAAAGCATATGAGTTATAATATTGCTATGTTTTGATATATTTGGGCTGTAAGCCATGTTTGGGGCCTAGTGCCGATCTGTTTAACCGCTTTCTTGTAAAATTGTTGACACTCCTATTTGATGATATTACTCTTTCTTGAAACGAAATACTATTTCGGGTCGAGAACCCCGTTTTATTCATGGCCTGAGTGGCATGCTGAGAATTTCTAAGTGAGTGAGGATGAGGGCCAATGTTGTGAGGATGCTATAATATGAGAGAGGCCGAGTGCCTGAGAGTGATTTATGCCATGATGTGGCTTGTTTATAGCGCTTGGGCTGTAGGAGTCCCTCCGGAGTCTGTACACACCCCCAGTGAGCGCAGGTACCTACTTAGTGCGAGTGCCAAGTGATGAGTGATTGGGAGGCATGAGTGACACTGAGGTTTCCCACGGGGCTGATACTGAGTGATGGTGAGGTGCTGAGGGAAATTGTTACGAGTGATGATTATGGCCCGAGGGGCAGTTTTATGATGAGATTTTACTGAGTTTTTGACTATGATTCACTTCATTTTTCAAACTGATATTACTGAAAGTTTTACTGAGAAATATTGGAAAGATATACTTGTTTCAACGGATTTTCTGGAAATTGGTTTTCGAACTTATGTATACTGTATTGAGACTTGATGTTTTACTGTTTTGTGGATTGGTGTTTTGTGCTGTTTGTTTCATGTACTTCAGACTGTGATTTAGTTTCATTACTACTGAGTTGATGTACTCATCATTACTCCCTGCACCCCTGTGTGCAGATCCAGGTATTGGTTTGGAGCAGTAGTCGTCCGAGCTCGTCGTCATCAGCGTTTGGGATTTCGAGGTAGCTGTCCATCGTCCACAGCTTCTCCACTTCCCTTCTTCATATAATACTTAGTATTTGATTCATAGACATTATTATGACATTAGAAGAGTTAGTTCATTCCTTAGATGCTCATGATCGGTTGACTCCAGTCTTGGGAGAAATTTTAGGCTGTTAGATTATTATTGGGGCGTAAAGACTTAAAGAAATTATTTTATACTCTGTTTGCTGCTTATTATTAATTTTTTTGAAATATTATAATAGAACAAATGTGTAGTAATGTGATGGATGGCTAGCCTAGTTCCACGATATGCGCCATCACGACCTGTTAGGATTTGGGATCGTGACATATACTCACGCACCCAATGCTTTTATTTCCTTAATGAAAACGTTTCTTGTACTTTCTTATATTTTCTCTTGAAACTAATCCCAACATATTTAAATGGTAGGAGTAATATGTTTTCCTATTTTTTTCTTGGAAACTAATTCATTCCATAACAGAATTTCTACTTTCCATACATGAATCTTTTTACTAGGAAAAATTAAAATACATATGTTTCAAGAAAAATATAATGTATATTTGAGGTGCGTCTGCGTATATATATATATATATATATATATATATTATAAACAATGTAATTTTATCATGATTATACTATGGTGTACTTTCTTATTAAAATGATCAAAGGAATATTATTACCTTAGTATACATTAGTATTTCTTATTAAAATGGTATATTCTTAAAAAGCTCATAAAGGGTATATTCTTACATTTATATTTATATATATGGCGTTTATAAATAAAAAAAACATTATACCAAGCATATATAATATAATACCTTAATACCATTATAACATATATTAAATTATACTCTCTCTCTCTCAACGGGTATAATATTATACTTTAAAAAAAAAAATAATTAAATTATACCATGTATATTACCTTTTCCCTGTATTAATACGATAATATATATAGACTTCCTTTAAAAAGTTATACCATATATATACATATATATAATGAATGATTGAATATGTAGTAGTAGTTAGGGGTGTCAATGGATATTTAAAAACCGACTAAACCGACCGAACTGTACCGTATCGAACCGATATTTAGGTTTCTTTTTAATAAAACTGTAGGTTTTTATATAAATCTATAACCGTACCGAGAAGTAGGGTAGGCTTTTTATTTTATGAAAATAAAACGAAACAAAAACCGAACCGTACCGAATAATTTACAATATGAAAAATATATTTATATATTAAGTTTAAAAATAGTAAAGCATTAAATATTTTTCTTGGGCATTGGAATTATGAAACAATTACAAGCCAACAAATAATTAAACTCAAAATTTGTAACGACCCGGCCGGTCGTTCCGTAGAATCTGCATTATATTTACTATTTTTGTCTTGTCATAGGTTGGTTATACTGTTTATGATGTGTTGGAGTCGGATGGCTCGGGTTCAGTATGGTTGTAGTGATAATTAAGACACTTAGTCTCTAAAAATAACTTTATAGTGGGAAAAGTCAACTGGGAGTTGATGTCACGACCCAAATCTTAATTCAGGTCGTGATGGCGCCCAACGCCGTGGTCGGGCAAGCCAACTCTTATTCTACTAATGAAATTTCCTTATGTGATAAAACATTCCAACACCTACCAAGTTTTAAGTTTAAGATGTTAAGTAGAAACGGATAAATTACCCAATATTAGACAAATGTGGCCATAAAGGGTCATAAAACTACATATACACCCCAAAACACAATGTCTACTACGTATGTGCAAGGAACTAGTATCACGAGTCTACAGGCATACTAGTAGAATATACAGAAGATGAAATAGACTGTTCTACTGTCTGAAAGAAATAGACAGAAACAAACAAAAGAAGACTCTATAGTGATGCCGAGAATCGCCAAGGGAAGCAGCTCACCGTGAAGTCAAGTCCAGCTGTACTCAGGATCTAACTTCGGCCTGATAACCAGATGCACCCGCCTTAGAACCTGTTCAATTAAGTACAGAAGTGTAGCATGAGTACATAAACATATATGTACCCAGTGAGTATCCAGTCTAATCTCGAATAAGTAGTGACGAGAGGTCGACTTGACACTTACTAGGGTCCAACAATACGAGGATAATGAAGCAGTAAATGTCAAAGGTAGCCGCAAGTCATATTAATAATGAAGACAAATAAACATTTACAAATTTCGTTTCCCCCCAGATATCGATCAACTCAATATTCATGAAATCATCAACAATTTAGCATACGCATAACGGAAAAAGGACAACCGGCCTGAGCCATCAAAATAACAATATATGTGCACTGCCGAAGGGTCGAACGTCACGAACCATAGATGCATCTATCAACCTGTCGTGGCGTACGGCCCCCTCCCATGAGAGTAGTGGAAAACAACACTCCGCTCGTGGAATATAAATTGTGAAGCGGTCACGTGCACACACAACCTCTTTCCTTGAATTCCTTTCAATGAACAATTTATTTAAACTACCAAATTCCATGATTTTCTTGAAATAAAGGTGCGTACGATGAAGTCATAAAGCATATAATTCAAATTGAGGTAATTCATGGTGTGAGCCTAACTACCCGGACATATCAATAATAGTCACTACGCACGGAAACCCGTCACCGCGTATTTACGTAGTCCCCACAAACATTAACACATAATTATTTAACTCACCTATGGGGACAATTCCTTGTTACAAGGTTAGAAAGGAGAGTCACCTTGTGCCGAGCCTACTTTCCGGGTCAAGAATGCGCCCGAAACTCCAAACTCGTCTCCCAAGGACTCGAAACTAGTCAATTGATGCATAAATACATTAATTTATACTCAAAGGCATGAAATTTCCCTATTTAATTAACCATTTTATCCTACTTTGAAATATCTCAAAATACACCCCTGGGCCCACAAGCTCGGATTCCGGAAACTTTTGAAGGAAACACTCACCCATAGCCCAAGGATCAATAATATATAGTTTTTGTATGATTTCATGGCGAATTCCTTGGTAATTCTCCCATTTCTCGTAAAACCTAGGTTTTTACTCTAACACATGATTCCCACTAATTAGTGTGTTAATCTTACCTAAGAATCCAAGTATTAGACTAAGTTTAGGGTAGGAATTACTTACCTCAAAGTAACTAGGTCGTTTGCCTCTCTTGCATGTTCAAAATCACCCCAAGGAAGAAGAAGAATGCCAAAAAAATGGTTAAGTCCCGTTATTAAAACACACTGCCCAGTTGCTCCTTCTATGCGAACGCAGCCTGGGCAGTGCGTTCGCGATGAACGACTGGCCAGGCCCCCTGAAGGCCTATTGTGCGATCGCGGAAAGGGGTCATGTGATCGCAGAGGCTAGCTGGGGGGAGGGGGATGCGAACGCGGAGAAAAAAAGCTGGGCCAGGCCACAACCTTACCCTATGTGAATGCGTGCATGCCTTTGTGATCGCACAGGGCATTTTTCCCACCCCTGCCAACTCCTTCTATGCGAACGCGTGAGTGCACCCGCGATCGCATAGAAGGAAACCATACTGTGAAAATCTGGTGTTTTGCATTTAGCTCTGAGGGGTCCGAAACTCACTCGAGCCCCTCGGAACCCCGTCCAAAGGCACTAACAAGTATGTATTCATGATACGGACTCACTCGAATTTTCGGAACGTGAAAAACAACAACGAAACTATGAATCCGACCCCAAAACCAAATTGAATCAAACTTTGAACTTTAAATTCTAGAATTCGCTAACAATGCGTCGAACCGACCTATACTACTCGTAATGACACCAAATTTTGCAAGCAAGTCATAAATGACATAACAGAACTATTCCCGGTCTCGGAATTCCGTTCGGACCTCGATAACACAAAAACACGTTCCAAGCCTCAATTCTTAAACTTAAGGAATCATATTTCACTATTAGGCGCCGAAACGCTCCCGGGTCATCCAAAACCCATTCCGGACATACGCACAAGTCCAAAATCATCATACGAAGCTACCGGAACCGTCGAAACTCGATTCCGAGTTCATTTACTCAAAACGTTGACGGAAGTCAAACTTGGCCTTAAAGGCCAACCTTAAGGAACTAAGTGTTCCTATACCATTCCAAACTCTTCCAAATCCCGAACCACCCATCCCCACAGGTCATAAATCATAAAAATCCACTACGGGAAGTCTCATTTAGGGGAACAGGGTCCTATAACGCAAAACGACCGGTTGGGTCACTACATTCTCCACCTCTTAAACTAATGTTCGTCCTCGAACGGGTCTAGAATCATACCTGGAGTGCTGAATAAGTGTGGATATATGCTCCGCATGTCCTCCTCGGACTCCCAAGTCGCCTCCTCGACTGGTTGGCCCCTCCACTGGACCTTTACGGCAGAAACTCTCTTGGACCTCAACTGGCGATCCTGTCTGTCAATAATAGCAACTGGCTCCTCCTCGTAGCCCAATCTCTCATCCAACTGAATGGTGCTAAAATCAACCACGTGAGAGAAGTCGCCGTGGTACCTCCGGAGCATGGATACATGAAAGGCCGGATGAACTCCTGATAAACTAGGTGGTAAAGCAAGTTCATAAGTAACCTCTCCGATCTGCCTCAATACCTCAAAAGGGCCTATAAACCTTGGGCTCAGCTTTCCCTTCTTCCCGAACCTCATAATACCCTTCATCGGCGAGACATTCAACAGGACCTTGTCTCCCCCCATAAACGATACATCACGCGCCTTCTGATCCGTATAACTCTTCTGTCTAGACTGTACTGTGCGGAGCCTCTCCTGAATCAACTTCACTTTCTCTAAAGCATCCTTCACCAGGTCGGTTCCATATAACTTAGCCTCGCCAGGATCAAACCACCCGATAGGGGAACGACATCGCCGACCATATAAAGCCTCAAATGGAGCCATCTCGATGCTGGACTGATAACTATTATTGTAAGCAAACTCAGTCAAAGGCAAGAACTGGTCACACTGACCTCCGAAGTTAATCACATATGCCCTGAGCAGGTCCTCCAATATCTGAACTATCCACTCCGACTGACCATCAGTCTGAGGGTGAAATGTTGTACTGAGAGCTATCTGGGTGCCCAACTCACTATGCAATGCTCTCCAGAAGTGCGAGGTGAACTGAGGACCTCGATCTGATATAATGGACACCGGCACACCGTGCAACTGGACTATCTCCCGAATGTAGATCTGGGCTAACCTCTCAGAAGTATAAGTAGTAGCCACTGGAATGAAATGCGCCGATTTGGTCAATCTATCCACAATGAGCCAAATCGCGTCAACCTTCCGCAAAGTCCGAGGTACCCCAACCACGAAGTCCATGGTGATGCGTTCCAATTTCCACTCAGGAATGGGCATCTGCTGAAGTAGGCCTCCTGGTATCTGGTGCTCACACTTGACCTGCTGGCAATTAAGATATCTAGCCACGTACTCCACTATGTCCTTCTTCATTCGCCTCCACCAGAAATCCTGCTTCAAGTCACGATACATCTTCGTAGCACCAGGATGAACAGAATACCATGAACTGTGAGCCTCCTCTAGAATCCTCTCCCTCAGGCCATCAACATTAGGAACACACAAATGGCCCTGAAGTCTCAGAACACCATCCTCACCCATAGTAACCTCCTTGGCACCACCCTGAACCACTGTCTCCCGTAGCTCTGCCAAACACGGATCATCAAACTGCCGGGCCTTAATCTCTCCCAATAACGAGGACTGAGCAACCACATGTGCGAGAAATCAGCGAGGCTCTGAAAGTTCCAACCTCACCAAGCGATTATCCAAGGACTGAATGTACAAATCTAGGGGTCTCTTCTCCGCTGCAATGTAAGCCAAACTTCCCATACTCTCTGCCTTCCTACTCAAGGCATCTGCTACCACATTTGCCTTGCCCGGGTGATAAAGAACGTTGATGTCATAATCCTTCAACAACTCAAGCCATCTACGCTGTCTCAAATTAAGATCCCTCTGCTTGAACAAGTGCTGCAAGCTGCGGTGGTCTGTATAAACCTCACAGGACACCCCATACAAGTAGTGCCTCCAAATCTTAAGATCATGAACAATCGCCGCCAACTCCAAGTCGTGCACAGGGTAATTCTTCTCGTGAACCTTTAGATGGCGTGAAGCATAAGAAATAACTCTCCCCTCCTGCATCAACACACACACCCAAGCCAATGCGTGAAGCGTCGCAATATACAGTATACATCCCAGAACCGGAAGGCCATACTAGAACTGGTGCTGAGGTCAATGTTGTCTTGATCTTCTGAAAGCTCGCCTCACACTCGTCGTACCATCGGAATGGGGCATTCTTCTGAGTCAATCTAGTCAATGGGGCTGCAAAAGCCCTCCACAAATCGCCGGTAGTAGCCTGCTAGACCCAAGAAACTCCTGATCTCTGTAGCTGAAGTAGGACGTGGCCAACTCTAGACTGCCTCAATCTTCTTAGGATCCACCTTGATGACCTCTCCGGATACCACGTGTCCCAAGAATGCCACGGAATCTAAATAGAACTCACACTTGGAGAACTTAGCATATAACTTCTGTTCTCGCAAAGTCTGGAGCATAGCTCTCAAATGCTGCCCGTGCTCGCCCAGGCTACGTCAGTAAATCAAAATGTCATCAATGAAGACAATGACAAAAGAATCAATATATGGCCGGGACACCCTGTTCAACAAGTCCATAAAAGCTGCTGGGGCATTAGTCAAGCCAAAGGACATAACCGGGAACTCATAATGGCCATACCTCATACGAAAAGAAGTCTTCGGAACATCCGAGTCCCGATCTTCAACTGGTGGTACCCTGATCTCAGGTCGATCTTAGAGAACACCCGAGCACCCTACAACCGGTCAAACAAATCATCGATACCCGGCAATGGATACTTGTTCTTGATGGTGACCTTGTTCAACTGGAGGTAGTCAATACATATCCTCATAGACCCAACATTCGTCTTCACAAATAGCACTGGAGCACCCCACAGCGATACACTCGGTCGGATGAACCCCTTAGCCAACAACTCCTCAAGCTACTCCTTCAACTCCTTCAACTCTTTCGGAGCCATACGGTACGGGGGAATGGAAATAGGCTAAGTGCCTAGTGCTACATCAATACAGAAATCAATATCACGATCCGGAGGCATGCCCGAAAGGTCTGAAGGAAATACATCAGCAAACTATCAAACCACCGGCACTGAATCAATCATCGGAGACTCGGCGGTGGTGTCCTACACATAAGAAAGATAGGCCAGACAACCTTTCTCGACCATATGTCGATCCTTCAGGAAGGAAATAACCCGACTGGCTGCAATAACTGAGGAACCTCTCCACTCCAGCCTAGGCAACTCGGGCATGGCTAGAGTAACTGTCTTGGCATGGCAATCTAGGACGGCATAATAAGGAGATAGCCAATCCATGCCCAGAATAACCTCGACATCAACCATGTCGAGCAATAGGAGGTCTGCTCGAGTCTAGAATCCACAAAATGTAACCACACAGGACCGGTAAATCCGGTCTACCACCACAGAATCGCCCACGGGAGTGGACACATAAATAGGAGTACCCAAAGACTCGCGAGGAACATCTAGGAAACAAGCAAATAAGCCTTACACATATGAATAAGTGGATCCTGGATCAAATAACACTGATGCCTCTCTACCACATACTGAAATAGTACCTGTGATCACGACATCTGAGGCAATTGCATCTGATCGGGCCGGAATAACATAGAACCTGGCTAGAGCACCGGATGACGGACCTCCGCTGGAATGAATAGGTGCTGGCTGAGCTCCCCTTACCTGGACTCCACCTCTGGGATGACCTCTACCAGCCTGTCCTCTACCTCTAGGTGGACAAACCACCGGTGCTGAGAATGTAGGATGATAACCTTGCTGCACTGCTTTGCCCCAAAGCCTGGAAAAAAACCTCTTCATGTGACTTGGATCCCAACACTCATAACAAACTGCCGGCATCATAGCCTGCTATCCCGAAGAGGAACCCTGAACAGCTGGAGAGCGATGTGTACATTCTGGCATAACACTAAAATAAGGACTAGAGGATCCCTGATGACCAGAATACCCGCCAGATGAACCCTGAGTAGCTGGATGGCGGTAAGAACGCTCTGGCATGGCGCTAAAATAAGGCCTCGCTGGAACACCTCGGGGAGGTGGTGGGGGTGCGGAATATGGGGGCCTGTTGGGCTGACCCCTTCCAAACTGACCTCTTCCCCTAGCTGGGGCACCTCTGAAATCTCTGAAAAATCTAGCTCTCTTATCCCGCTGTCCCTGTTCCTCGCTCCTCGACCGATAACCCTCGATACTGCGTGCAATCTCTACCACAAGCTGATAAGGAGTCCCCATATCCACCTCTCAGACCATGTTGTCCCTAATGCCTGGATGCAACCCAGCTACAAATCTCCGAACTCTCTCAGCATTAGTAGGTAGTGTCATGAGTGCATGACGAGACATCTCAGAAAATCTAGCCTCGTAGTCTGTCATCGACATCTGGCCTTGCTCCAACTGCTCAAACTGATATCTCAGCTCTTCCCTCTCAGAGGGTGGGATATACCTGTCCAGGAACAACTGCGTGAACTGCTCCCAACTGATAGGAGGAGAATCTGCCGGTCTGCCGAGAATATAGGACTGCCACCATCTGCGAGCCTTGCCCTCTAAATGGAAGGTAGTGAAGTCCACTCCATGGGACTCTAATATCCTCATGTTGTGCAGCCTGTCCCTGCACCTGTCAATAAAATCCTGGGCATCCTCGCCTCGCTCACCCCCAAAGATAGGAGGGGGAAATCTAGTCCATCTATCCAATAGCTTCTGCGGATCGCCGTCCGCAGCTAGTCTGGGCTCAGGTGCTGCTACTACCGGCTGGGCCCCACCCACTGGCAGTGTACTCGGGGTCTGATATACTGTTGATGCATGTCCTGCGGCTTGGAAGATAGGGGTCTGGACTCCCCGTCCTGCCTGAGAAGTTGCAGGATCCGCTGGAAATAAACCAGCCTGAGTCATAGTATCCATGAACCGCATCATACGGCACATGGCCTCCTGGAAGCCTGGTGCGGTCATAAAGTCCACTGGAGCATGATCTACTAGGGGAACCTCACCCTGCTCCTCTATAATAGGATCCTCTGCTAGTGGTGCAACTGGAATAGCTCTGGTGTGGCCCTCGTCCCCTACCTCGGGCCGGTGCCCTCCCCCGGCCTTTGCCACGGCCTCGGACGGCGGGGGTAGAGGCATCTCCTAGGCCTAGAATGTCAGCTGCGCGCGTCCTCACAATCTGTGAGAGAATAGAAGAGTGATATTTAGTATACCATCGACTGCACGATAGAATCTGAATAAAAAGAGGTTTCCTAACACCATATAATGGGTTTGCCCGTGACTCATGAGACCTACGTGAACCTAGAGCTCAGATATTTCGTTTCCCCCTAGATATCGATCAACTCAATATTCATGAAATCATCAACAATTTAGCATACACATAACGAAATAAGGAAAACCGGCCTGAGCCATCAAAATAACAATATATGTGCACTGCCGAAGGGTCGAACGACACGAACCATAGATGCATCTATCAACCTGCCATGGCATACGACCCGCTCCCATGAGAGTAGTGGAAAGCAACAGTCCGCTCGTGGAATATAAATTGTGAAGCGGTCACATGCACACACAACCTCTTTCCTTGAATTCCTTTCAATGAACAATTTATTTAAACTACAAAATTCCATGATTTTCTTGAAATAAAGGTGCATACGATGAAGTCATAAAGCATATAATTCAAATTGAGGAAATTCATGGTGTGAGCCTAACTACCCGTACATATCAATAATAGTCACTACGCACGGACTCTCGTCACCGCGTACGTACGTAGTCCCCACAAATATTAACACATAATTATTTAAATCACCTATGGGGATAATTCTCTCTTACAAGGTTAGAAAGGAGACTCACCTCGTGCCGAGCCTACTTTCCGGGTCAAGAATGCGCCCGAAACTCCAAACTCGTCTCCCAAGGACTCAAAACTAGTCAATTGATGCATAAATACATTAATTTATACTCAAAGGCATGAAATTTCCCTATTTAATTAACCATTTTAGCCTACTTTGAAATATCTCAAAATACACCCCCAGGCCCATATGCTCGGATTCCGGAAATTTTCGAAGGAAACACTCACCCATAGCCCAAGGATCAATAATATATAGCTTTTGTATGATTTCATGGCAAATTCCTTGGTAATTCTCCCATTTCTCGTAAAACCTAGGTTTTTACTCTAACCCATGATTCCCACTAATTAGTGTGTTAATCTTACCTAAGAATCCAAGTATTAGACTAAGTTTAGAGTAGGAATTACTTACCTCAAAGTAACTAGGTCGTTTGCCTATCTTGCATGCTCAAAATCACCACAAGGAAGAAGAAGAATGCCAAAAAAGTGGTTAAGTCCCGTTATTAAAACACACTGCCCAGTTTCTCCTTCTATGCGAACGCAGCCTGGGCAGTGCGTTCGCGATGAACAACTGGCCAGGCCCCTTGAAGGCCTATTGTGCGATCGCGGAAAGGGGTCATGCGATCGCGGAGGCTAGATGGGCTAGACCTATGCGATCGCGGGGGAGGGGGATGCGAA
Source organism: Nicotiana undulata (assembly GCA_005239495.1). NCBI lineage: Eukaryota > Viridiplantae > Streptophyta > Magnoliopsida > Solanales > Solanaceae > Nicotiana > Nicotiana undulata. The sequence goes on from ML278165.1 coordinate 41,117, forward strand.
CGCGGAGAACAAAAGCTTGGCCAGGCCACAACCTTACCCTATGTGAATGCGTGCATGCCTTTTCGATTGCACGGGGCATTTTTCCCACCCCTGACAACTCCTTCTATATGAACGCGTGAGTGCACCCGCGATCGCATAGAAGGAAACCAGACTGTGTAAATCTTGTGTTTTGCATTTAGCTCCGAGGGGTCCGAAACTCACTCGAGCCCCTCGGAACCCCGTCCAAAGGCACTAGAAAATCTTCATTCATGATACAGACTCGCTCGAATTTTTGGAACGTGAAAAACAACAACGAAACTAAGAATCCGACCCCTAAACCAAATTGAATCAAACTTTGAACTTTAAATTCTAGAATTCGCTAACAACGCGTCGAACCGACCTATACTACTCGTAATGACACCAAATTTTTCAAGCAAGTCATAAATGACATAACAGAACTATTCCATGTCTCAGAATTCCGTTCGGACCTCGATAACACAAAAACACGTTCCAAGCCTCAATTCTTAAACTTAAGGAATCATATTTCACTATTAGGCGCCGAAACGCTCCTGGGTCATCCAAAACCCATTCCGGACATACGCACAAGTCTAAAATCATCTTACGAAGCTACCGGAACCGTCGAAACTCGATTCCGAGGTCGTTTACTCAAAACGTTGACGGAAGTCAAACTTGGCCTTAAAGGCCAACCTTAAGGAACTAAGTGTTCCTATACCATTCCAAACTCTTCCAAATCTTGAACCACCCGTCACAACAGGTTATAAATCATAAAAAGCCACTACGGGAAGTCTCATTTAGGGGAAAGAGGTCCTATAACGCAAAACGACCGGTCGTGTCGTTATAGTTGACTTATTGGTAAATGATCTCAGAATGCGGATTTGATGGCTCGGATAGCTTCGTTATGTGATTTGGGACTTAGGAGTGTGTTCGGAATATTTTTGTGATGTCCGATGTAGAATTAGGCTTGAATTTGCGAAAGTTAGTTTTCGGTGATTTCCGGTCGGTAGTGGAAAATAGGCAATCGGGGTCGGAATGGATTTCCTAAAGTTGGAACAGGTTCGTAATAGAATTTTGGATATGTGTGCAAAATTTCAGGTCAATCAGAGGTATTTTGGATAGTTTCGACATCTTTGGTGAATTCTAGAAATTTCAAAGTTTATAGGCTTGAATTTGATGTGATTTTGGTGTTCTTGCGTGGTTTGTAGTATTTCGAGGGCTCGAATAAGTTTGAATGATGTTATGGGATATGTTGGTAGGTTTGGTTGAGGTCCCGAGGGCCTCGGGTGTGTTTCAAATGATCAAACGGACATTTTCGGGCCTTAGAGAATTGCTGGTTTTTCTGGTTTTTGTGCAGAAGGAAATCCTTCATTGCGATCGCGCAGTTCAAATTGAGAGGGGAAGGATTTTACTCTCTGCGATCGCATAAGTTTATTCGCGATCGCAGAGGTTGGGAAGATTAAGTAGTGCGATCGCGTGGGAGTTTATGCGATCACGTAGAGTTGGAGAGGCGCGTGTGGGGGCTGGTCAGTTGTGCTACCCGGTCGCGTGGATAGGACTGCGATCACGTTGGTTTGAGGCATAGTAAATCAAGATCGCGTGGTGTTATTCGTGATCGCATAAGGTTAAATAGTGAGGCTGTGAAATTTCTCTCCGCGATCGCGACCTGATGTCCGCGATCGCGATGAAGAAATACGTGGGCAGTATATATTAAACCAGTCCGCGACCCTTGCCCACTTTTCCACCATTTTTGAACGGGAATAGAGATTTTTGAGGGTTTTTGAAGAGGGAAAGGTTTGTGCATCATTGAGGTAAGCCTTTTGGACTCATTAACTCGATTATATGTGATTAAGGATCAAATTAACAGTGTTTAATTAAGGAAAATCCGCGGGAAAAGGGGAAACTAGGGCTTGAGTTGAAGAGACCTGTTAGTGGGAATTTGAGGGGTCAATCGGACTCCGATTTTAGAGTTCTTTATATGTACGGACTCGTGAGATGATGAGGATCATTTTGGTATAAAGTTTGTCGAGTTCCAAGATGCGGGCCTGGGGGCCGGGTTTTGGCTAATTTCGGAAATTGTGCTTAAAGTTGATATTTTTCTATTGGGTTTCATCCCCCTAGCATATCTTAATGTGAAAAATCTGAACTTGATAGATTTGGAGCACTCGGAAGTTGATTCGAGAGGCAAGCGTGTTGCAGAGTAGCTTTTCGGGCTAGTGTGAGGTAAGTAATGTCTTTAAATCCTGTCCTGAGGGTATGAAACCCCGGACTTTACATCCTTTCATGGTTTTGGAGTGGCGCACACACTGGATGACGAGTGTGGGGCGTGCAAAAATTGGAAAAAATGGAAATTTGTTCCTTTTGAGGCAACTATTGAGTTGCGAAACGGCTTTTAAAGCATATGTTTACTAATATTACTATGTTTTGATATATTTGGGCTCTAAGCCATGTTTGGGACATATTGTCGATCTGTTGTAACCCCTTGGGGGCTATTTTATGATATTCTCACTATTTTGATCATGATTTTACACTCAGTCCTTCTTGTTAAATTGTTGACACTCAGATTAGTTAAAATTGTTATTTCTTGAAATGAAATACTGTTTTGGGTCGAGAACCCCGTTTGTTTATGGTCCCGTATGGCATGTTAAGAGTGTCTAACTGAGTGAGGCTGAGGGCCAATGTTGTGAGGTTATTTATGATATGAGAGAGGCTGAGTGCCTGAGTGATTGATGCAATGATTTGGGTGTTTATAGTGCTTGGGCTGTAGGAGCCCCTGCAGAGTGTGTACACACCCCTAGTGAGCGCAGGCACGTACTGAGTGCGAGTGCCGAGTGGCGAATGATTGGGGGGTATGAGTTACTGTGAGGTGTTGAGTGACTGTTACTGAGTGATGGTGAGGTGCTGAGTGACTGATTATGAGTGATGATTTGGCCCGAAGGGCAGTTTATAATGATATTTTGCTGAGCTTTTGATTATGATTCACTTCATTTTTCATACTGAGATTTCGGGAAGTTTTACTGAGAAACATTTGAAAATATACTTGTTCAAAGGATTTTTACGGAAACTTGTTTTCACATATGTACTAGATGTATACTTTATATTGGCTCGGTATTTTACCATTTGTGGATTGGTGTTTTGTGCTGTGTGTTTCTTATCTTCCGACTTGATTCATTTTCATTACTCCTGAGTTGACGTACTCATCATTACTCCCTGCACCTCTGTGTGCAAATCCAGGTACTGGTTCTGAGCAGTAGTCATTCGAGTGCGTTCATCGGCGTCAGCATTTGGGATTTCGAGGTAGTTGTCCAGCGTCCACAACTTCTCTATTTCCCTTCCTTCATTAGTATTTAGTATTTTTTTCTAATACATGGTTTTATGACATTAGCAGTGCTAGTACTATTCTTACATGCTCGTGATCAGTTGACTCCAATTCTGGGGAATGGTTTTAGACTGTTAGATTATATTACGTTCTGTTAAAAACTTAAAAGATTTTATATCTGCGATTAATGATTTTGGTAAATTTTGTTAAAGGAATTGTGTAATTATGTGATAGTGGCTAGCCTAGTTCCACGATAGGCGCCATTACGACCTGTTAGGATTTGGGGTCGTGACAAGTTGGTATCAGATCTGTAGGTTACATAGGACTCAACGACCATGAACAGGTTTAGTAGAGTCTTGCGGATCGGTCAGAGACTTCTGTACTTATCTTTGAGAGGCTACAAACTTATGAGGAAAAATCTCATTTTCTTGAACTCTGTCGTGCCATTCTATTGGTTCTTGAAATCTAAACTTATGTGTTTCATTCTCTCACAGATGGTGAGGACACGCGCTACGGATCAGGGTGACCAGATACCAGCCGGACCCGCGAGAGGTCGAGGTCGCGGTCCAGGCCGTGGTAGAGGTAGGGGACCAGCCCGCGTGGCAACCGGGGTAGTACCAGTTGATTCCCCTACTATTCAGGATCAGTTTCCCGTTCTGGGAGTTCCAGCGGGACAGGCTCAGGCACCGGCAGTGCCCATAGTTATTCCGGGTCTTCAAGAGACCCTGGCTCAGATTTTGACAGTGTGTACTAGCTTGGCTCAGGCAGTTGTTGTGTCTACTACTGCCGCCACATCTCAGGCCGGGGGAGTCACTCAGACTCTAGCTGCCCGGACACCTGAGGAGGTTGTATAGGGCCTTCAGACACCGGGGGCAGTCCCAGCCCAGCCGGTTGCCCCAGTTCAGGATTATGTGGTCCCAGCTATGCCCGAGGATGAGCAATGCAGGCTGGAGAGGTTCAGTAGACTTCAGCCTCTGAGTTTCAGCGGCACAGAGGGTGAGGATGCCCAGGGTTTTCTGGATAAGTGCCAGAGGATACTCCGTACTACTGGTATTCTGGAGGTCTTGTTTGCTACATTTCAGTTTGATGGTGCTGCTTTCACTTGGTGGGAGGCATTTGAGAGGCGTAGGCCGGTTGGTTCAGCACCCCTCACTTGGCATCAGTTCTCCATGATCGTTTCGGAGAAATATGTTCCTCAGTCCCACAGAGAGGAGCAATGCAGGTAGTTTGAGGAGTTGCGCTAGGGAGAGTTGTCAGTTACTCATTACGAGATGCAATTTTTTGAGTTAGCTCGACATGCTTCTGAGTTAGTCCCTACTGATACGGAGAGGATCAGGAGGTTTGTAGATGGTCTCACATATCAGCTTCAGATTTTGATGAACATGGAGAGAGTGTCTGGAGCTACATTTGAGCAGGTTGTTGACATTGCTCGGGATATTGAGTCGGTTCGCAGGTAGGAGCGTGAAGAGAGAGAGGTCGAGAGGCCTCGGGGATCAGGTAGCTTCAGTGGTGCCCCTTCTAGAGGGCAGTTTCAGCACAATAGAGGTCGTCCATTTAGGCCTCCTCAACTAGCTCGCCCAGCTTATAGTGGCGCATCTTCGGGGCAGGGTCCCCGCAGCTCTCATCCGGGACGTTCTTCCTTTAGTTCACTTCCAGCTCAGAGCTCCTCCAGAGCATCATCATTCTAGGGTTCTTCTATGCATGGTTCATCTAGCGGCTATTCTAGCGGCAGAGGTTCCCTTCAGTCTCCATCTCTAGCTCCAGGTAGTTGTTTTGAGTGTGGAGAGTTTGGGAATTTATGGAGGCAGTGTCCTTGTCGTCCTGGTAGTTCATCTCAGCAGAGGGTTCAGCCCTCGACATCAGCCCCAGTTACTTCACCACCTACCCAGGCAGCCAGGGGTGGTGGTCAGGCAGCTAGAGGCCGCCTTGGAGGGGGAGGTCGAGCAGGTGGAGGCCATCCACGTATCTATGCACTGCCAGCTAGGCCTGATGCTATGGCTTCCGATGCGGTGATTACAGGTACTATCTCAGTCTGTCACAGTGATGTTTTGGCTTTATTTGACCCTAGTTCCACATACTCTTATGTTTCATCATATTTTGCTCACTTTTTGAGTATGCCCCGTGAGTCTTTAGTTACGTCTGTTCATGTGTCGACTCTGGTGGGCGATATTATTATTGTGGACCGTGTGTATCGGTCGTGTGTGATATCTATTAGGGGTCTAGAGACCCGAGTGGACTTGTTGTTGCTCAACATGGTTGATTTTGATGTGATACTGGGCATGGGTTGGTTATCTCCATGTCATGCTATTCTTGATTGTCATGCTAAAATCGTGACCCTGGCTATGCCTGGAGTTTCGAGAGTTGAGTGGAGAGGGTTTCTAGAGCATGTGCCTAGCAGAGTGATTTCTTATTTGAAGGCTCATCGTATGGTTGAGAAGGGATGTGAATCTTATCTTGCTTTTGTGAGGGATGTTAGTAGTGAGACTCCTTCTATTGATTCTGTTCCTGTGGTCCGTGATTTTCCGGACGTATTTCCTGCAGACCTGCCAGGCATGCCACCTGACAGGGATGTTGATTTTGGTATTGATTTGGTTTCAGGCACCCAGCCTATCTCTACTCCACCTTATCGTATGCCACTAGTGGAGTTGAAAGAATTGAAAGAGCAGTTTCAGGAACTTTTAGATAATGGGTTCATTCGGCCTAGTGTGTCACCTTGGGGTGCACCGGTGTTGTTTGTGAAGAAGAAGGATGGCTCTATGCGCATGGGTATTGATTATCGGGAGCTGAATAAGGTTACGGTGAAGAACCGGTATCCTTTGCCCCGTATTGATGAATTGTTTGACCTGCTTCAGGGAGCTAGAGTGTTCTCTCAGATTGATTTGAGATCCGAGTATTATCAGCTGAAGATTCGGGATTCTGACATTCCGAAGACTGCTTTCACGATTAGATATGGTCATTATGAGTTTCTGGTTATGTCATTTGGGCTGACCAATGCCCCAGCCATGTTCATGCATTTGATGAACATCGTGTTTTAGCCTTACCTTTATTCTTTCGTCATTGTGTTCATTGATGACATCCTGGTATATTCTCGTAGCCAGGAGGAGCATGCTCAGCATTTGAGGGTTGTGTTACAGAGGTTGAGAGAGGAGAAACTTTATGCAAAGTTCTCCAAGTGTGAGTTTTGGCTTGGTTCAGTAGCTTTCTTGGGGCACGTGGTGTCCAGTGATGTATTCAGGTTGATCTGAAAAAGATTGAGGCGGTGCAGAGTTGGCCCAAACCGTCCTCAGCTACAGAGATTAGGAGCTTCCTTGGTTTGGCGGGATATTACCATTGCTTTGTGGATGGATTCTCTTCTATTGCTTTGCCCTTGACCAATTGACCCAGAAGGGTGCCCCAATCAGATGGTCTGATGAGTGTGAGGAGAGCTTTCAGAAGCTCAAGTCAGCATTGAACACAGATCCGGTACTAGTTTTGCCTACTAGTTCGGGTTCCTATACAGTCTACTGTGATGCTTCTAGAGTTGGCTTGGGAGCAGTATTGATGCAGGACGGTAGGGTGATTGCCTACGCGTCTAGACAATTGAAGGTGCATGATAAGAATTATCCAGTGCACGATCTCGAGTTAGCTGCCATTGTTCATGCCTTAGATTTGGCGCCATTACTTGTATGGGGTACAGTGTGATATTTTCACTAACCATCGTGGCTTGCAGTATCTGCTGAGGCAAAAGGACTTGAATTTGCATCAGAGGAGGTGGTTAGAGCTTCTCAAGGATTATGACCTCACTATTTTGTATCATCCGGGGAAGGCCAATGTAGTGGCCGATGCCTTGAGTCAAAGAGCCGAGAGTTTGGGGAGTCTAGCTTACCTTTCAGCAGTAGAGCGACCTTTAGCGCTTGATGTTCAGTCCTTAGCGGGTCAGTTAGTGAGATTGGATTTGTCAGACCCTCCGCGGGTATTAGCTAGCATGGCTTCCTAGTCTTCTCTTTATGATCAGATTAGAGCTCGACAGTATGATGACCCGCATTTGTTAGTACTTTAGGATAGGGTCCGTAGGGATTATGCCATGGATGTGACTATTGGTGATGACGGTGTTATGAGGATGCAGGGCCGTATTTGCGTGCCCAATGTGGATGGTCTTCGAGAGTTGATATTAGCAGAGGCGCATAGCTTGCGGTATTCCATTCATTCGGGTGCCGCGAAGATGTATCAGGACTTGAGACAGCAGTATTGGTGGAGGCGGATGAAGAGAGACATTGTTGAGTATGTACCACGGTGTCTCAACTGCCAGTAGGTCAAGTATGAGCACCAGAGACCAGGTGGATTATTTCATAGGTTAGATATTCCGGAGTGGAAGTGGGTAATTGGGGATCGGCTGACCAAGTCCGCGCACTTCATTCCTGTCAGTACTACTTATACTTCGGTGCGGTTAGCTGGTATCTACATCATGGAGATTGTCCGATTGCATGGAGTTCCAGTTTCTATCATTTCTGACAGAGGTACTCAGTTCACATCTCAGTTTTGGAGATCAGTGCAGAGAGGTATGGGTACTCATGTAGAGTTGAGCACAACATTTCATCCTCAGACCGATGGGCAGTCGGAGCGTACTATTCAGGTTTTAGAGGACATGATGCGTGCCTGTGTGATTGGTTTTGGGGGTTCATGGGACCAGTTTCTGCCACTAGCAGAGTTTGCATATAATAACAACTACCAGTCCAGTATTTAGATGGCCCCGTATGAGGCTTTATATGGTAGAAGGTGTAGATCTTCAGTTGGTTGGTTTGAGTCGGGTGAGGCTAGGCTATTGGGCACAAATTTGGTTCAGGATGCGTTGGAGAAGGTGAAGTTGATCCAGGAGCGACTTCACACGACGTAGTCTAGGCAGAAGAGTTATGCGGACCGGAAGGTACGTGATGTGTCTTTCATGGAGGGTGATAAGGTACTGCTGAAGGTGTCACCCATGAAGGGTGTTATGAGGTAAAGCTGAGTCCCCGGTTTATTGGTCCTTTTGAGGTGCTTCAGAAGGTTGGAGAGGTGGCTTATAGACTTGCCTTGCCACCCAGCTTTTCGAGTGTTCATCCGGTATTTCATGTGTCGATGCTCCGGAAGTATATTGGTGACCCGTCTCATGTTTTGGACTTCATCACAGTTCAACTCGAGGGTGATATGTCATATGAGGTAGATCCAGTAGCAATTTTGGATCGTCAGGTCAAAAAGTTGAGGTCTAAGGACATAGCTTCAGTAAAGGTACAGTGGAGAGGTCAACTAGTGGAGGAGGCTAATTGGGAGACCGAGCGGGAGATGCAGAGCATATATCCTCACTTGTTTGAGACTCCAGGTATGTTTCTAGACCCGCTCGAGGACAAACGTTTGTTTAAGAGGGGGAGAATGTAACGACCCGGCCGGTCGTTCCGTAGAATCTGCATTATATTTAGTGTTTTTGCCTTGTCATAGGTTGGTTATACTGTTTATGATGTGTTGGAGTCGGATGGTTCGGGTTCAGTATTGTTGTAGTGAGAATTGAGACACTTACTCTCTAAAAATAGCTTTATAGTTGGAAAAGACAACTGAGAGTTGACTTATTGGTAAACGATCTCGGAATGCGGATTTTATGGCTGGGATAGCTTCGTTAGGTGATTTGGGACATAGGAGTGTGTTCGGAATATTTTTGTGATGTCCGGTGTAGAATTAGGCTTGAATTGGCGAAAGTTAGTTTTTGGTGATTTCCGATCGGCAGTGGAAAATAGGCAATCGGGTTCGGAATGGAATTCCAGAAGTTGGAACAGGTTCGTAATAGAATTTTGGATATGTGTGCAAAGTTTCAGGTCAATCAGAGGTGTTTTGGATAGTTTCGACATCTTTGGTGAATTCTAAAAATTTCAAAGTTCATAGGCTTGAATTTGATGCGATTTCGGTGTTTTTGCGTTGTTTTTAGTGTTTCGAGGGATCGATTAAGTTTGAATGATGTTATGGGATATGTTGGTAGGTTTGGTTGAGGTCCCGAGGGCCCCGAGTGTATTTCGAATGATCAAACGGTCATTTTCGGGCCTTAGAGAATTGCTGGTTTTTCTGGGTTTTGTGCAGCAGGAAATCCTTCACTGCGATCGCATGAGGAGAGTCGCGATCGCGCAGTTAAAATTAAGAGGGGCAGGATTTTACTCTCTGCGATCGCATAAGTATATTCGCGATCGCAGAGGTTGGGCAGCTTAAGCAGTGCGATCGCGTGGGAGTTCATGCGATCGCGTAGAGATAGAGAGGCGCGTGTGTGGGCTGGTCAGTTGTGTTACGCGGTCGCGTGGATAGGACCACGATCGCGTTGGTTTGAGGCATAGTGAATCGCGATCGCGAAAGGCTGTGAAATTGATCTTCGCGATCGCGACCTGATGTCCGCGATCGCGATGAAGAAATACCTGGGCAGTATATATTAAACCAGTCTGCGACCCTTGCCCACTTTTCCACCATTTTTGAACGGGAATAGAGATTTTTGAGGGTTTTTGAAGAGGGAAATATTTGTGCATCATTGAGGTAAGCTTTTTGGACTCATCAACTTGATTATATATGATTAAGGATCAAATTAACAGTGTTTAATTAAGGAAAATCAGTGGAAAAGGGGGAACTAGGACTTGAGTTTAAGAGACCTTTTAGTGGGGTTTTGAGGGGTCAATCCGACTCCGATTTCAGAGTTCTTTATATGTACGGACTCGTGAGATGATGAGGATCATTTTGGTATAAAGTTTGTCGAGTTCCAAGACGCAGGCCTGGGGGCCGGGTTTTGGCTAATTTCGGGAATTGTGCTTAAAGTTGATATTTTTCTATTGGGTTTCATCCCCCTAGCATATCTCGATGTGAAAAATCTGAACTTGATAGATTTGGAGCACTCGGAAGTTGATTCGAGAGGCAAGAGTGTTGCGGAGTAGCTTTTCGGGCTAGTTTGAGGTAAGTAATGTCTTTAAATCCTGTCCTGAGGGTATGAAACCCCGGACTTTACATCCTTTCATGGTTTTGGAGTGACACACACACGAGATGACGAGTGTGGGGCGTGCACGAATTGGAAAAAAATTTGGAAATTTTTTCCTTTTGAGGCAACTATTGAGTTGCGAAACTGCTTTTAAAGCATATGTTAAATAATATTACTATGTTTTGATATATGTGGGCTATAAGCCATGTTTGGGGCCTAGTGCCGATCTGTTTTAACCCCTTGGGGGATATTTTATGATATTCTCACTATTTTGATCATGATTTTACACTCAGTCCTTCTTGTTAAATTGTTGACACTCAGATTTGTTGAAATTGTTTTTTTTCCAAATGAAATACTGTTTTGGGTCAATAACCCCATTTATTTATGGCTCGTGTGGCATGTTGAGAGTGTCTGACTGAGTGAGGCCGAGGGCCAATGGTGTGAGGATATTTATGATATGAGAGAGGCCGAGTTCCTGAGTGATTGATGCCATGATTTGGCTGTTTATAGCGCTTGGGCTGTAGGAGCCCCTCCAGAGTCTGTACACACCCCCAGTGAGCGCAGGTACCTACTGAGTGCGAGTGCCGAGTGACGAGTGATTTGGAGGTATGAGTGACTGTGAGGTGCTGAGTGACTGTTACTGAGTGATGGTGAGGTGTTGAGTGACTGATTATGAGTGATGATTTGGCCCGAGGGGCAGTTTATAATGATATTTTGCTGAGCTTTTGATTATGATTCACTTCATTTTTCATACTGAGATTTTCGAGAAGTTTTACCGAGAAACATATGAAAATATACTTGTTCAAAGGATTTTTACGAAAACTGGTTTTCACACATATGTACTAGATGTATACTTTATATTGGCTCGGTATTTTACCATTTGTGGATTGGTGTTTTGTGTTGTGTGTTTCTTATCTTCAGACTTGATTAATTTTCATTACTACTGATTCGGTGTACTAATCATTACTCCCTGCACCTCAGTGTGCAAATCCATGTACTGGTTTTGAGCAGTAGTCATCTGAGTTCGTTCATCGGCGTCAGCATTTGGGATTTCGAGGTAGCTGTCCAGCGTCCACAGCTTCTCCATTTCCCTTCCTTCATTAGTATTTAGTATTTTGTTCTGAGACATGGTTTATGACATTAGCAGTGTTAATACTATTCTTAGATGCTCGTGATCAGTTGACTCCAGTTCTGGGGAATGGTTTTAGACTGTTAGATTATACTACGTTCTGTTAAAGACTTAGAAGATTTTATACCTGCTGTAATGATTTTGGTAAATTTTATTAAAGGAGTTGTGTAATTATGTGATAGTGGCTAGCCTAGTTCCACGATAGGCGCCATCACGACCTGTTAGGATTTGGGGTCGTGACAAAATTCCAATTCCCAAACCTATTAGGCTACTTCTATTGAAACTAAAATATTCCCAGCATATTTACCATCATGACATAAGGTATTGTAGCGATTATTTGTAGCAAATTACAATATATTGAATATGTTTCCTTTCGTATGATTTAGATTTATCTTTTTGAATTAATCTTCTATACACTTTATTCTTGAATCCCAAATTGGTTAATATCTTTCCACTCGTGTGATTAATAGTTTTTTTGTATTTGCTTAACTTATTTACGATGTTGTAGAATAGTTGATGAATATATACTCTAGCCATCTTTCATATTTTCTTAATTCATCACCTTTTAAACTGTAAAAATGTCTAGAGAGTTTTTCTAAGTCATATAAAAGTACGTATGTTATTGCATTCTACTTCTGCTAGTGACTGTTATATGACATTCAAAATAATTACCAAAAATTAACCAAACTGTACCGATACCGAAACCGAAAAGAAACTGACATGATTGATGATTTTGAAAAGTCTAATTTTGGCTATACATAAAGAATAACCGAAAAATTGGTATGGTACAAATTTTATAAAATAACCGGTCGAACCGAACCATTGACACCCATAGTATTAGTTCATAATGACTAAGTGAATAAAACTAGTGAACCGGTTTAAGAAGAGAGAAAAATGTAATGAAAAATATGGAATATAACTGGATTACTAATTTAAAATAGGAGAGAGTGTCAAAAGAAAAATGTCCCCTAATTTGTGTGTTTTTGCTGCTCATTAATTATGTGCATAATTTTGTAACGACCCTAGCACGTCGTTCAGCGGTTTGAGGCCACGAGTAGCTTCACTTCAGGTATCATTACTTACACGCGTGGTTGGAATTGAATTTCGGGAAGTTCAGAGTCAATTTGGAAAGAGAATTCTTATTTTAGAAGCTTTAAGTTGGAAGAATTGGTTAGGTGGTGATTTTTGAGTAAACGACCTCGGAATCAAGATTTGGAGGTTCCGGTAGGTTCGTACGATGATTTCGGACTTGGGCGTATGTCCGGACTGGGTTTTGGATGACCCGGGAGCGTTTCAGCGCCTATGGTGGAAGTCCGCATTTTTGGAATAAATTCATGAATTTGGATTGAAGTGCATTTTAGTGTTATTGATATTCGTTTGGAATTCCGAGTCCGGGAATAGCTCCGTATGGTGATTTTGGTGTTAGGAGCGCGATCGGAAGTAAATTCGGAGGTCCGTAGGTCATTTTAAAGTCATTTGGCTAAAGTTAGAAATTTGAAGGTTTTTGAGAAGTTCGACTGAAAGTGGAAATTTTGATATCGGGTCGGATTTCGATTCCGGGAGTTGGAGCAGGTCTGAGATGTCGAATATGACTTGTGTGAAAAATTTGGGGTCAATCGGACGTTATTTGATAGGTTTCGGTATCAAATGTAAAAGTTGGAAATTTCAAAGTTCATAAAGATTTAATTGAGTTGCGGTCCATAGTTTCGATTTTATTTGATGTGATTTGAGGCCTCGAGCAGGTCCACATTATGTTTTAGAACAGGTTGGTGTGATTGGACGGGGTCCCAGGGGCCTCGGATGAATTCCAGATGGTTAACGGATCGAATTTGGAGTTTGAGAAAAGCTGAGGTTGATGTCATCTGGTGTGACCGCACCAGCGGGGTTTTGGCCGCAGGTGCGGAGCCGCATAAGCAGCCAAGGAGTCAAAGATTCGGTCAGGAGCGCAGGTGCGAGTATATGTCAGCACCTGCGAATGCGCAGATGCGGAAAGGAGGGTCGCAGGAGTGGAAGCAACTAGGTTGAGTTAGAGCCGCACCTGCGATGGTTTTTCCGCAGGTGCGAAAGTGCTGGAGGCAGTGGGGGTTTCTTTAAATCGGGACTTCGCTCATTTTTCTCCCATTTTTCATTTTTCTTGGACGATTTGGAGAGCTTCAAGGGGAGATTTTCATCAAGCAACTCTAGGTAAGTAGTTTCTTCTCATTTGTTAGTTAAATACATGATTATATGCGAAGTTGGACATGGAATTAGGAGAAAAATTTGGGGTTTTGGTGGAAAGACCTAGAGTATTTTTGGATTTGTACCACAAATTTGGGCATGAAATTGAAAGTAAATTATATATTTGAGTTAGTGAGGCTATGGGTAAAGTTTATCTTTGAAAAATTTCGGAATTCGAGCACGTGGGCTCGAGGGCAATTTTATCGACTTTCCAAGCGGAGCTGGGAATTTATATAAATTGAATTGTTATAAGTATTAGATTATATTTTCATTGGTTTGCCCGTTATTTGGCTAGTTTTGGAGCGTTGTGCATTGATTTGAGTCATCGGAAGGGCTTGGAAGCCGGTTATGAATCTTCGGAGCGAGGTAAGTATCCTTTCTAACCTTGTACGAGGGAATAGTCCCCATAGGTGAAATAATTAAATATGTGCTACTATTGTTGGAGGCTACGTTTGCACGAGGTGACGGGAGTCCATGCGTAGCTACTATTATGCTTATGTCTGGGTAGTCTAGGACCCAAAAACATGTTTTATTTTTCGTACTTGTAACCTTATTGATGAGATTAAAATGATTAAACTTTATCGAACTTGGCAAATGAATTTCTAGGAAAGGTTTAAATACTATCTTCATGGTCATTAAAAGAGAAATTTGTAATTTTCTTGGGTAATTGTTTTCCCGATGTAGTCGGGTGGACTGTTTAAATGTGTATGCTTATGTGTAACCGTTTCGCAATTTAAATTCCGTGAGTGGGGTGTTTTCTTCCACTACTCTCATGGGAGAGGGTCGTACACCACGGCGGGTTAATAGATGCATCTATGGTTCGGGTCGTTCGACCCTTCGGCACTGCACATTTTATTAGTGTTGGTTCGTGCCGTTGACCCTCGACATTACTTGCGCATGATACTTGCTGAATATAATCTGTTATTTGAACTGTTAAATTACCGTAAGTTATAAATTGCTAATTGAAATGACGGAAGCCGGGATTTATAAATTTATGGAAGAAGTTGTTCCTTCCTGTCTTTATTTGTTCATTTGTTAGGACATCTATGCTTCGCGTCACACTTGATTATATTAATTTGACCTCTAGTAACTGTCAAAGTCGACCTCTCGTCACTACCTTTTTGAGGTTTGGCGGGATACTTACTGAGTACACGTTATTTTCGTACTCATACTACACTTACTGTGCATTTTTGTTGCACATGCACATGCATAACTGGTGGCCTAGCTTGACGCAGTGGCCTGGTTGATATGGGGACTTAGGCGAGCTTCTCCTCTCGAGAAGACCCGCAGCCGGCAGAGTCTCCCTCGGATGTATTGTATTGTATTTTTATTCCTTTGTCCAATTTGTATATTGGACAAATATTGTATACATGTATACTTCCTAGCAATTTGCTCATGCACTTGTGACACCGGGTTCTTGGATGATTTTGGGATGTATTTTTTAATTGGATTGTTGTAACCTCGTTATTTACTCAGTAAATTTTATCGATCGTTATAAAATGAAATGAAAAGTAACAATTTCAGAAAAATACAAAAATAGGAATTTTAATTAACTATTTAGTGTTGTCTTGCCTGACAGTGGTGTCCGGCGCCATCACAACCTTAATGGATTTTGGGTCGTGACAACGTGGTATCAGAGCACTAGGTTCCCTTAGGTCTTACGAGTCATGAGCAAGTCTAGTAGAGTCTTGCGGATCAGTACAAAGACATCTGTACTTATCTTCGAGAAGCTACAAGTCTATTAGGAGTACTTCCCTTCTTGATTCCTCATTGTGCGATTTGATTCCTTCGAGGCTTATGCCTACATTTCTTCCTACTCAATCTTATACGTCGCAAAGCGCTTGCTATAAATCGGGGATTTGAGAAATATTAATGGTATTACATATACGGTGCGTGATGTTGTCCATGCGCAGTTGGTTGGGGCTATTGTCGTTGCTCTACGGAAGGATATTATGTTGTTTCAGCTCAGTCATAGTATTTCTGAGAGCTTTGAGGTTATGCTCAGGTTGTTATGATGCTTATATTGGTTATCACACGGTAGTGATGTGATGGTAGGATGCTTGCCCATATGTCGAGGCAATGAATGACTTGAAAGGAGGTCTTCTTAGATCCTGATTCCGAGATTTCAGCATTTTATTTCCGGCGGAGGAAAGAAAATTAGACTATAAATGATCAGGTTCGGGTTGATAGAGTAATGAGACTGGGTGTTTTCAAGTAAGGTGGAATCTTCTTCTGTGATGTGGTATCGTTGTCTTTGATCAAATAGAATGTGTTAAGTTCGTCGGTGCTATGGTTTCTTCGGTTGCACTAGATCAGAGTATTGTGAAGTTGTATTGAAGAAGCGGCTGTCAGAGGTCGTGGGATGCGGTGGTTCAGGATTTGAATAGGTATCTCTAATGTAGGCGGCTCGAGAAAGATGATCTTCGGAAGGGTTTAAAGTTGTGGTGATTTGCTGGTTTAAGTGCTACAGAGAATGATATTGAATTGAGGAAACAACTGGGCAGCATACGATGAAGGAAGATATGCGAGAAGTGTTAGGCAGTGGTTCCATTTCTGGAAGGCCATGTGTAAGAAGCGGAAGTCGAGCAGTTGCATGAAGGGGGTGAGTTTGACCAAAGTGGGAGAGTGGCAGCGCAACATATGAGTTCTGTGGTAAGATGGTTGCGCATCTTGAGGAGAAGTCTGGAGTGATTAGAGAATTTTAGTAGATGGTGATTGGGTTCACGGGCTTAAATTGAGATATTGGTTATTACGACGGGTGATTGGATGCAAGAAGGAGTGCCTGATATGAAGAAAGATACAATGCAACTTTGAATTTGGAAGATATGGTCGCACATTTAGTAGATGTCCATAAGGAGTGAACGAACCAGTACGGTTGGTGAATGAGAACGAGCTTAGGATGGGATATTGACGTCGTAGTGATTGTTCCCCGTGAAGCGACGTTGGAGGATGTCAGCATGTAATTTCCACATGTGGGTTATCTCATGTGAGCAGGTTAGCGGTCGTGTGGTTGGCAAGGTTTCTGCGAGGAATTCTATTGACTAATCGGTAAGAGGCCGAATATATGAATGTTGCTAGAGATGCAGAGTGTTCATGAAATGATAACGGAAAGATTTCAAGGAATTTGGCGGGTTGGTTGTGCAAGATCATGTCAGCAATGAAGAAAGAACTTTGGTGGGCTCCAGAGTTGTGCAAGGAGTAGCTTCAAGCTAAGTGGGAGAGTCCCACCGCCTGCGATTGGGTTGCAGGATTTTCTTCTCAGGGGGTTTCAGATTATCGGTGTATGGGCAAGTTAGTACAGCTAATGGAAGAAGTAATGAGTGGTAATTGAGCATGGGATTTGATAAATGTGTGCAAAGGTTGGCCTTGTTGATCAGGTTTAGGCTTTGGAAAGATTCAGGATTTACGCTTAGTACAGAGGTAATTTACAAAGGAAGTGATTCAGTCGGGTGCTTTATCAAGATGGGTGTTCAGGTGGCAGTGAAGCCGTGGAGTTGATTCTGTTCAGGACCAAGCCATAGTGGGTGACTCTCAATAACGGTCCTAGTAAATTCAAAGGTCAGAATGTGGTGTCTTAGGACTTCGAGCCCACAGTATGGTTAAGAATCGAGCTTTTACAGCAGAATTTTGAGAAAGAGAAAATGGTTGGAGTGTTCTATGTTGTCTTCGGCGTGCAGAGTAGGGTGTCAATGGAATATTTGAAAACCGACTAAACCGACCGAACCGAACCGATTTTTAGGTTTCCTTTAATAAAACCATAGGTTTTTATATAAATCTATAACTGTACTAATTAGGTTAGGTTTTTTATTTTATGAAAATAAACCAAAAAATAAATACCGAACCGTACCGAATAAATACAATGTGAAAAATATAATTATATATTAAGTTTAAAAATAATAAAGCATTAAATTTTTTCTTAGGCTTTGGAATTATGAAGCAGTTACAAGCCAACAAATAATTAAACTCAAAATCATAATTCCCAAACTTATTATGCCACTCCTATTGAAATTAATTATTTCTAGCATATTCATTAGCAAGACACAAGGTATTGTAGCGATTATAAGTAGCAAACTACAATGTATTGAATATGTTTCATTTTGTATGCTTTAGATTTATCTTTTTGAATTTTTGATCTTCTATAAACTTTATTCTTGAATCCCAGCTTGGTTAATATCTTTTCACTCGTGTGATTTATATTTTCTTTGTATTTGTTTAGTTTCTTACGTTGATGTAGAATAGTTGATTATACTCTAGCCATCTTTCACATTTTCTTAAATCATCACCATGTAAAAGTGTCTACAAAATTTTTCTAAGTCCTATAAAAGTACGTATGTTATTGCATTCTACTTCTACTAGTGATATTTACATGACATTTAAAAAATTACCGAACCGTATCGATATCAAAGATAAGCCGACATGATTGGGATTGTTTCGAAAAGTCTAGTTTTGATTATACATAATAGAATAACCAAAAAATTGGTATGGTACATATTTTATAAAATAACCGGCCGAAGCGAACCATTGACACCCCTAGTGCAGAGTAGCATTTGGAGGAAAAATGAGAAAATGGCTTCGGGTTCATAGGAGGGTTATCAGAATGGGTACGCCAGTCGAATATGTGAATATGCGTGCAAGGAGGGCATGAAACGGTTCATGGGTTTGGAGACAAACTTGTCTCGTGGAATGGAGTTATCATCATTCTTAAGGTGAGTGCAAATTGAATTAAGGTATAAGATGAGTCGTGACAACGTGGTATCAGAGCATATGAAAGGTCTAATTGGATCTCACTGTTGTATTCTGGCGGTGTTAGCGTATGGGCATTGTGAGTTATTGTTCATCTTGATCTATGGCTTGAGCCAAGTAGGGGAGTCGGCTGTTGATGAGTTGATTGCACGGCTAAGTGTCGTATCAGTTTCAGTTTGAGGTATACAGGTGAATCAGTTATGTCCTGCAGAAGTGGAGTTTGAGAATGACGCGATTAATGAAAATTTGGAAAAGTTAGATGGCCACCCATGGTGGAATTGGCGCAGTGGTGGCAGTGATAAGTTCCTTCAGCGTGATTAAGTTATGCAGGTGATCTGTGACGGTATGTGCGGGGCATGTCGGTCGCAGTAATAGATTTTATTTGGAAGCATTCAAGTATTATGACTTGTCATAGGTACGCGGATCCTGGAAGGATTATGGTGGTATAGACTAGTACTTAAGGATTTGCATGTTTTGTGATTATGAGAATTCACTCGTGCGTTGTTATGGTTCTATGGAATTGAGGTAAGTACAAGGTTTCTAAATTATGAAGTGTTCACCCTATTAGTGGTTCAGGAGTTATGATGGAATTCTTATGCTATTCCATATTGGCATGTTAGGTGCACTAAGCAGTATGGAACTGGAAGTAAGGATCAAGGTTGCGGTTCGGTGTTAACAAGGATGTCATGATCTCGGATGAGCAAGAAAGTGGATTTGAATGATTAGAGTAAGATAGTGTTGTCTTCAGCGTCACTTGAGATCGGTGTTTGGTGAAAGAGGCTTTGCATCCTGGTTATGGATGTGCAGACTTGCTACCTTGTGTGAAAGGTCATGGGAGCGTGACCACAGGAAGATTGTATAAGTGTGGCGTGTAGTCACTTAATTGATTGAAGATTTAGACCAAGTATAAAGAATGTGGTGATATCGCTTATTGGAGAATTTATGCCGGGAGGGCGCTTGGTCCATTCGGTTGCGGAATGTGGGGGTTTGCTCCGTCTATGATAACTGTTCTTGCGTGTTATGAGAAGAAGTGGGTTATTATGGACCCAGGTAAGGCTATTAGCCTAGTTCGGTGCGAGCATGGTCGACTCGAAGTTGTGGACGGATTTGAATATGATTATGGGCTCTATATGAGTCAGGTGTGTTCCTTTCAGTATAGCACTTCTCATGGAGAGTTATTAGAACATCAGATGTTGTTCCATCCTCGTTCATTTCATGTAATATTATGTTGTATCGTGCAAGTTGTGAAACGACTTGATAATATCTTATGTGTTGAGTTTCTACGTAGTGATGGTGTTATGTGAGAAGGATAGCCCTTGAGATTCAGAGTATATATATCGCACCTCAGTTGTTCTTGAGTTTTGTAGTGATGGCTTTATCAATCTCCCTAGGATGGTATTATGCACTTAGCGTGCTTGTGACCGATATTCGATATTTTGTGGTAATAAGCGGTTTAGCTCGGTAAGTATCTCCTTATGTGGGTCTTATGTGTGGATCGGGTGGAACGCCCTCACGGGTATGTTATTTGGATCGGGTTGCACGCCGCAACAGTGTGATGTTGAGTACGGTTCCCTATATCTATTTTTCTTGTGTTTTTCTTCCTATTTTCTGAGGAAAGTTCTTAATAGTTGCGTGAGTTGAGTAGTCCTTTCCTGAGTCAATTCCTTATGTATCGCATTCGAGTTGTGGCCTATTGGCGCATTGTGGCATCATGTGAGATTGTTGGTCATGTCTGGGTGACTTGTTGCTTGAGTGGTTCAGACTGGGTGAGACGAGATTTTTGGATCAGGGATCAATGCGATAAGATTATGTGAAGTATATTAAAGAACAATACCATTATTTGGTTCATAATGAGGTAATGATTCTAGTCAAGAGGATAGATTCAATGATTGGTTAACTCTGTAGTTGGGTATGAATTTCTACACATCTCCTCCATTGTGGTTGTATCGTAAGCGTTATAGCAGAACCAATGTATAGGTCGTGAGGTGCATTGGGAGCATCAGGTTCGTGGAATTTTTGGCTATTAAGATTCAGGGAATGTCATTGTGTCTAGATGATGAATTGTGCGGTGCATGGTGCTAATTCAACAAGGGTATGCAGTCATGTTCTGGCACATCATGTGGCGATTGATACGGTGTTCATATATTGGAAACAGGCCTGACAGAGAATTTCGGGTGTAGGAACTGGGTTCTGAGCTTATTGTATGGATAAAAGAGGATAACTTCGGATTTGATCGAGCTAATGTGCTCAACTGAGTGGTGGTAGCACAGGTAGGTGCACGAACTATTAAACAGTGATTTCAGACAACTCCATAGCAGTTCTTAGCACTTTCGAGGACAAACATATGTTTAAGTGGGAGAGAATGTAACGACCCAACCGGTCGTTTTGAGCCCTAATGCGTCGTTCAGCGGTTTGAGGACATGAGTAGCTTTACTTCAGTTATCATAACTTGCACGTGTGGTTGGAATTGAATTTCGGGAAGTTTAGAGTCGATTCGGAAAGAGAATTATCATTTCGGAAGATTTAAGTTGGAAGAATTGGTTAGGTGGTGATTTTTGAGTAAACAACCTCGGAATCGGGATTTTGAGGTTCCGGCAGGTTCGTACAATGATTTCGGACTTGGGCGTATGTCCGGACTGGGTTTTGGATGACCCGGGAGCGTTTCGGCGCCTATGGTGGAAGTCTGCATTTTTGGAAAAAATTCATGAATTTGGATTGAAGTGCATTTCAGTGTTATTGATGTTTGTTTGGAATTCCGAGTCCGGGAATAGCTCCTTATTGTGATTCTGGTGTTAGGAGAGCGATCGGAAGTAAATTCGGAGGTTCGTAGGTCATTTTAAAGTCATTTGGCTAAAGTTAGAAATTTGAAGGTTTTTGAGAAATTTGACCGAAAGTGGAGATTTTGATATCGGGGTCGGATTTCGATTTCGAGAGTTGGAGCAGGCCTGTGATGTCGAATATGACTTGTGTGCAAAATTTGGGGTCAATCGGACGTGATTTGATAGGTTTCGGCATCGAATGTAGAAGTTGGAAATTTCAAAGTTCATAAAGATTTAATTGAGTTGCGATCCATTGTTTTGATGTTATTTGATGTGATTTGAGGCCTCGAGCAGGTTCGCATTATGTTTTGGAGCAGGTTGGTGTGATTGGACGAGGTCCCGGGGGCCTCGAGTGGATTCTGGATGATTAACGAATCGAATTTGTAGT
The DNA here is from genome assembly GCA_005239495.1 of Nicotiana undulata. NCBI lineage: Eukaryota > Viridiplantae > Streptophyta > Magnoliopsida > Solanales > Solanaceae > Nicotiana > Nicotiana undulata. The sequence continues at coordinate 62,681 of ML278165.1, forward strand.
TTGAGAAAAGCTGAGGTTGCTGTCATCTTGTGTGACTGCACCTGCAGGGTTTTGGCCGCAGGTGCGGAGCCATAGATGCGGGTAGGAGCGCAGGTGCGAGTATATGTCCGCACCTGCGAACGTGCAGATACGGAAAGGAGGGTTGCAGGAGCGGAAGCAGCTGGGTTAAGTTAGAGCCGCACCTGCGATGGTTTTTCCGTAGGGGCGGCTATTGCACCGCAGGTGCGAAAGTGCTTGAGGCAGTGGGGGTTTCTTTAAATCGGGACTTGGCTCATTTTTCTCCCATTTTTCATTTGGCTTGGACGATTTGGAGAGCTTCAAGGGGAGATTTTCATCAAGCAACTCTAGGTAAGTGGTTGCTTCTCATTTGTTAGTTAAATACATGATTATATGCGGAGTTGGACATGGAATTAGTAGAAAACATTTGGGGTTTTGGTGGAAAGACCTAGAATTAGTATTTTTGGATTTGTACCACGAATTTGGGCATGAAATTGAAAGTAATATATATATTTGAGTTAGTGAGGCTATTGATAAAGTTTATCTTTGATGAATTTTGGAATCCGGGCACGTGGGCCCGAGGGCAATTTTATCGACTTTCCAAGCGGAGTTGGGAATTTATATAAATTTAATTGTTATAAGTATTAGAGTATATTTTTATTGGTTTGACCGTTATTTGGCTAGTTTTGGAGCGTTGTGCATTGATTTGAGTCATCGGAAGGGCTTGGAATCCGGTTATGAATCTTCGGAGCGATGTAAGTCTCCTTTCTAACCTTGTAAGAGGGAATTGTCCCCATAGGTGAAACAATTAAATATGTGCTACTATTTGTGGAGGCTACGTACGCACGAGGTGACGGGAGTCCGTGCGTAGCTACTATTATGCTTATGTCCAGGTAGTCTAGGACCCAAAAGCATGTTTTATTTGTCGTTCTTGTAACCTTATTGATGAGATTAAAATGATTAAACTTTATCGAACTTGGAAAATGAGTTTCTAGGAAAGGTTTAAATACTATCTTCGTGGTCATTAAAAGAGAAATTTGTAATTTTCTTGGCTAATTGTTTTCCTGATGTAGTCAGGGTGGACTGTTTAAATGTGTATGCTTGTGTGTGACCGCTTCACAAATTATGTTCCGCGAGCGGGGTGATTTCTTCCACTACTCTCATGGGAGTGGGACGTACGCTACGACGGGTTAATAGATGCATCTGTGGTTCGAGCCGTTCGATCCTTCGGCAGTGCACATTTTATTAGTGTTGGTTCGGGCCGTCGACCCTCGGCATTACTTGCGCGTGATACTTGTTGAATACCATCTGCTATTTGAACTATTAAGTTGCCTTAAGATATAAATTGCTAATTGAAATGACGGAAGTTGGGATTTATAAATTTCTGGAAGAAGTTTTTCCTTCCTGTCTTTATTTGTTCATTTGTTAGGACATCTAATCTTAGCGTCATACTTAATTATATTAATTTGACCTCTAGTAATTGTCAAAGTCGACCTCTCGTCATTACCTTTTTTAGGTTAGGCGGGATACTTACTGAGTACACGTTATTTTCTTACTCATACTACACTTGATGTACATTTTTGTTGCACATGCACATGCATAACTGGTGGCCTAGCTTGACGCAGTGGCCTGGTTGATATGGGGACTTAGGCGAGCTTCTCCTCTCGAGACGACCCGCCGCCGGCAGAGTCTCCATCGGATGTGTTGTATTGTATTTTTATTCCTTTTTCTAGTTTGTATTCCAGACAAATATTGTATTACATGTATACTTCCTAGCAATTTGCTCATGCACTTGTGACACCGGGTTCTTGGATGATTTTGGGATGTATTTGTTAATTGGATTGTTGTAACCTCGTTATTTACTCAGTAAATTTTATTGATCGTTATAAAATGAAATGAAAAGTAACGATTTCAGAAAAATACAAAAAAAGGAATTTTAATTAACTATTTAGTGTTGTTTTGCCTGACAGTGGTGTCCGGCTCCATCAATACCTTAATGGATTTTGGGTCTTGACAACGTGGTATCAGAGCACTAGGTTCCCTTAGGTATTACGAGTCATGAGCAAGTCTAGTAGAGTCTTGCGGATCGGTACGGAGACATCTGTACTTATCTTCGAGAAGCTACAAGTCTATTAGGAGTACTTGATTCCTCATCGTGCGATTTGATTCGTTCGAGGCTTATGCCTACGTTTCTTCCTACTCAATCTTATACGTCGCGAAGCGCTTGCTATAAATCGGGGATTTGAGAAATTGTAATGGTACTACATATACGGTGTGTGATGTTGTCCATGCGCAGTTGGTTGGGGGTATTGTCGTTGCTCTGCAGAAGGATATTATATTTTTCAGCTCAGTCATTGTATTTCCACGAGCGGGGTGATTTCTTCCACTACTCTCATGGGAGCGGGACGTACGCTACGGCGGGTTAATAGATGCATCTGTGGTTCGAGCCGTTCGACCCTTCGGCAGTGCACATTTTATTAGTGTTGGTTTGGGCCGTCGACCCTCGGCATTACTTGCACATGATACGTGTTGAATACCATATGTGATTTGAACTATTAAACTGCCTTAAGATATAAATTGCTAATTGAAATGACAGAAGCTGGGATTTATAAATTTCTGGAAGAAGTTGTTCCTTCCTGTCTTTTTTTTTCCATTTGTTAAGACATCTATGCTTAGCGTCACACTTGATTATATTAATTTGACCTCTAGTAACTGTCAAAGTTGACCTCTCGTCACTACCATTTTGAGGTTAGGCGGGATACTTACTGAGTACACGTTATTTTCGTACTCATACTACACTTGTTGTGCATTTTTGTTGCACATGCACATGCATAACTGGTGGCCTAGCTTGATGCAGTGGCCTGGTTGATATGGGGACTTAGGCGAGCTGCTCCTCTCGAGACGACCCGCAGCTGGCAGAGTCTCCCTCGGATGTATTTTATTGTATTTTTATTCCTTTGTCTAGTTTGTATTCCGGACAAATATTGTATTACATGTATACTTCCTAGCAATTTGCTCATGCGCTTGTGACACCGGGTTCTGGGATGACTTTAGGATGTATTTGTTAATTGGATTGTTGAAACCTCGTTATTTACTCAATAAATTTTATTGATCGTTATAAAATTAAATGAAAAGTAACGATTTCAGAAAAATACAAAAATAGAAATTTTAATTAACTATTTAATGTTGGCTTGCCTGACAGTGGTGTTCCGCGCCATCACGACCTTAATGGTTTTGGGTCGTGACAATTTTTATCTACCATTAATGTAAAATGTTTGCCATTTATGGAATAAACAAAGAGTAGTATTAGTTTTTCAAATATTTTTTTTTAAAAAGTGATCAGCCGTGAATTTTTTCTTTTTCTTTTTTTGCTTGGGGCCCCAAATAGGATACTAGAGTATCGTGGGGCATTTGTATCTATACCACTTTTTGGGTCACATTTTTAACTTATACCCGTTTTGCAAAAAAAAAATTACAAGCGTACCCACTTTTTGCGTAACTTGAGTCATACAGGCATGAAGTAGCAAAAATAATTGCCTGAAGTGTAACAAAACTTAAGATATTATTGCATGAAGCTTGGCCTGACTTGCAAAAGCAATCAAGCAAACTTCAGTTCATAGTGCAAATGGCAAACTTCAGTTCAATAAAACAACAACATGAGTTGGCTGGAGTTTTTGTTATAATTGCTGAACTTCAGCATTCTATTAGCTGAAAATTTGTTTGTAATTGTTGAACTTCAACATTCTAGTAGCTGAAGATTTTGTTTGTAATTGTTTAACTTCAGCATGTTTTAGCTGAATTTTTGTTCTGTATTTGCTGAACTTCAGCATGTTTTAGCTGAAACTTTGTTCTGTTTGTGATGAACTTCAGTGCTAACATGATGAAGTTTTGTTCTGTATTTGCCGAACTTCAGCATGTTTTAGTTGAAGCTTTGTTCTGTTTGTGATGAAATTCAGGGATGAAGTTTGTTTTGTATTTTCTGAACTTCAGCATTATAGAAGCTGGAGCTTTTATTTATATTTGCTTAACTTCAGCATTCTTAGAGCTGAAGTTCTAAAACAACAATGAAAAATTGTCATTAAGATCCAGTTGCTAACAACTATTTATTGTACATTTTAGCCTTAGAATAATGGAATTATCAGGAAATTTGAAAAGCAATACTCCTATAAAATAAGACCAATAGTAAAAGTAACATCTACCTAATGCATAGGGAATCAACTCGTGCTTTCGTGTTTCAGCAACAATTAAAATTAGAATTTATGAACTGGACAACGCTCTCAATCTTTAGCATTCAAAAAACGAAGGAGGAGCTGAAGTTGTTTAAATAGTGGGTACAAGTTAAAAATTTTTTTAAAAAGTGGGTATAGGTTAAATGGGAGCGACCAAATAGGGCGCCCCATGCAATTTGCCCCATTATTGTTATTCTTCAAAGCCCAATTTGATCTTTCCTGCCCCAAAGCCCAATACAGATTCTTGAGGTTATATTTTGAGAAAATGACCCTCTATAGCCTCTCAAATTTTTAATAGCCCATATTTTTCACAATTGATCCTCCCGACCCAAACATATTATATCTAATAACCCGAAATAGTTTTTGTATAGTAACAGTTTATTTTGTATATTTTTTTGTGATGACCCAAAGGGTCATCTTATGAACTAAAGCTTTATTCCGGGCTCGTTTTCCTTAAAAATATTATTTTTATTCACCTCGATTTGCGCGCGTAGTCCGAACGTGAAACCAAAAAGCTTTTATGTGGAAAATATGAAATAATAATTTTTGAGAGTTAAATTTGATTTTTGGTTGACTTCGGTAAATGTTTTGAGTAAACGGACTCGGATCCGTATTTCGACGGTCCTGGGAGGTCCGTAGTAAAATATGTGGGACTTGGGCGTATGTCCGGAATCGAATTCCGAGGTCCCTAACTCTAGAAATGGATTTTTGAAGAAAATTGTTTGACTGAAATTTAAAAGAATTAAAGAAAGTGATTATTGTTTGAACTCGTTGGTATCGGGCTCGTATGTTGGTTACGGAGCCCGGTACAGGTTTACTATAGTATTTAAGTCATATCTGTGAAATTTGGTGAGAATCGGAGTTGATTTGACGTGATTCGGACGTCCGGTTGAGAAGATAGTTAGTTTGAAGTGTTCTTGAGAAACAAATGAGTTTGATGCTAAATCTGTAGTTTTAGGTGTTATTTTGATGATTTGATCGCACGAGCAAGTCCGTATGATGTTCTTAGACTTGCGTGCATGTTTGGATTGGAGCCCCGAGGGCTCGAGTGAGTTTCGGATAGGCCACAGAGTGTTTAGAACTTAGAAAATATAGCTGGTGTGTCAGGCCGTGATGGCGTCCGACACCGTTGCTAGACAAGCCAACAATGAATAACTTAGTGATTTTCCTATTTTAACGAATTTCCCATGTAGGAATTTTCCTTTAATTTAAAAGATTTAATGAGAACCCGATTAAAATTTATAAATGAAAGTAGCTAGAATCATTTATAATCATAAAAACAGGACAAAAATCACAAGTCTACTAATACGTGCCAAGATCTAGTGTCACAAGTATGTGGGCAACTAGTAGAGTATACAAAAGATGTCTATCCTACTGTCTGAAATAGAATAGATGGAAACAAAACACAAAGAGACTTTGACATGCTGCTGAATGGCACAAAAGGGCAGCTCACCATGGAATATCGAACCAGAATCAAGTGCGAGCGCCAGGCGGATATCCAGATACACATGCCTTAGATACTGCACAGTTAAGTGCAGAAGTGTAATGTGAGTACATAAAATAATATGTACCCAGTAAGTATACAGTCTAACCTCGAAGAAGTAGCGACGAGTGGTAGATTTGACACTTACTAAGGCTAATGATAATAAGTCAAAATTATAACTAAGCATGGATTACAAGAAATATACTAGAACTAGACAACCAAATATAATAAATGTCCTTTTTCACTATTATTAAATCCCAAATTTATCTTTCATCAAACATTGAAGCAACATCAGTTATGAACAATCCCAAGAATTATCATGCGTAAATAATGTCGGGCCGTACGGCCCGAACCAATATAATAATATTCAAACAGTGCACTGTCGAGGGTCGGACGACGCGAACCATAGATGCATCTATTTAGCCTGTTGAGGCGCTCGGACCGCTCCACAAATAGAAAACACTTTAAAGAAACACAAGTTTTCCAATAACAGTCAAGTGTTCTTTTCACAGTATCAACAAGTGAAACTTATCCTTTTAGAATTCTTTTACATTTTTGAAATTTGAATTTAAGAAACTCGAATTGACAAGTAAGGGCGAAATCATTTTAAGTATAGCATGATATGGGTCCTAGACTAAACTGAGCACCCTCCACGAACCGGTGATAATAACCTGCTAACCCCAAAAAACTCCTGATCTCGGTCGCCGAAGTAGGACGAGGCCAACTCTGAACTGCCTCAATGTTTTTGGGATCCACCTTAATACCCTCTCCTGATACCACATGCCCCAATAATGCCACAAAATCTAACCAAAACTCACACTTGGAGAACTTAGCATATAGCTTCTATTCCCGTAAGGTCTGAAGCACCACTCTCAAATGCTACTCGTGCTCCTCCATGCTACATGAGTAAATCAAAATGTCATCAATAAAAGGAATCAATATAAGTACTGAACACCCTGTTCATCAAATCCATAAACGCCGCTGGGGCATTAGTCAGACCGAAAGACATCACTAGAAACTCGTAATGGCCATATCTAGTACGGAAGGCAGTCTTCGGAACATCTGAGTCCCGAATATTCAACTAATGGTACCATGATCTCAAGTCAATCTTAGAAAACACCCTAGCACCCTGCAACTGGTCAAACAAATCATCAATACGCAGAAACGGGTACTTGTTCTTAATGGTGACTTTGTTCAATAGGCGATAATCAATGCACATCCGCATAGTCCCATCTTTCTTCTTCACAAATAATATGGTGCACCCCAAGGTGATATACTCGGCCTAACGTACCCCTTTGCTAGCAACTTCTCAAGATGTTCCTTCAACTCGTTCAATCCTTTCGGAGCCATACGGTATGGTAGGATAAACCCTTCTCCACCATGTGTCGATCCTTCATATAAGATATAATCCGACTAGACGTACTGACAGATGAACCCTTCCACTCCAACCTCGGAAACTCTGGCATCTCTAAGGTAACAGTATTAGCATGGAAATCGAGGATGGCATGATATGGAGATAGACAATTCATGCCCAGGATGACCTCAAAATCAGTCATATCAAGCAACAGAAGATCGACTCTAGTCTCATATCCACAAAATGTAACCACAAAGGGCCGATAGATCCGATCCACAACAACAGAATCACCCACAGGAGTGGACACATAAATAAGAGTACCAAAGGACTCCCGAGAAATATCCGGAAAATGAGCAAACAAGGATGACACATATGAATAGGTAGATCCTAGATCAAATAACACTAAAGCATCCCTACGCAGACATAGATAATACATGTGATTACGATATCTCAGGCCACTGCATCTGGTCTGGCTGGAAAAGCATAAAATCTGGCCGGAGCGCACCTGGCTGGCCTCCGCCTGCTTGACCTCCACCTCTGAGACGACCTCTACCCATCTACCCTCTGCCTCTAGGCGCCAGGACGGCTGGTGCGGCTACTGGAGATGTAATCATGGGATGCTGACCCTGCTCCACTGCCTTGCCCGGAAGCATTCGGGCAAACTTTCCTCTCATGACCAAGATCCCCGCACTCAAAACAACCTCTCGGCACAGTGACCTGCTGCCCTGAATTCTGACTCTGATGTCCTGAATACCCACCAGAAGAACCCTGGATAGCTGGTGGGCGATATAAACTCTCTATCATGGCACTGAAGTAAGCACTGGAAGAACCCTCATGACCGGAGTACCCGCTGGAAGAACTCTGAACAGCTGGCGTGCGGTAAGAACTCTCTGGCATAACACTAAAATAAGGTCGCGTCGGAACACCTCGAAGAGGTGGTGGTGCTGAATATAGGGGTCTACTAGGCTGGCCCTTCCCAAAATGACCTCTGCCCTCAGCTAGGGCACCTCTGAACTCTCCAGAAAAATGAGACCTCTTGTCTCGCTGCATCTGTCTCTACCCCTATGACGGTAACCCTCAATCCTATGAGAAATCTACACTACTAACTTATAGGGAGTCCCCATCTCAACCTCCCGAGCCATACTATCCTGAATACCTAAGTGCAACCCCACAACAAACCTCCACCCTCGCTCTGACTTAGTAGGGAGTATCATAAGTGCATGGCGAGACAACTCGGATAATCTTGCCTCATAATTGGTCGCAGACATCTAACCCTACTGAATCTGCTCAAACTGAAACCGTAACTCTTCCCACTGAGAGGGTGGCAGATATCTATCCAAGAATAGGCGTATGAACTGGTCCCAAGTCATGAGAGGAGAATCTGCTGGTCTTCCAAGAAGATAAGCCATCCACCACCTACGTGCGCTGCCCTCTAACTAAAAGGTAGTGAAATCTACCTCGTGAGACTCCAATATCGCATGTTGTGAAGTTTTTCCCTGCACCTATCAATAAAGCCCTGGGGATCCTCTTGTCGCTCACCCCCAAAGACCGCAGGGTGAAGCCTAGTCCATCTGTCTAAAAGCTTCTGCGGCTCGCCGGCTGTAGCTAGTCTAGGCTCAGGTGCAGTTTCTGCGACTGGCTGGGCTCCGTCCATGGGGAGAGTGACCGGGGTATGATATACAACGGGTGCATGCCCAGGATCCTGAGCGGTAGGGGCCTCTGATCCCCCTCACGTTTGAGATTTGTCTGGGTCTTCTGGAAGTAGACCAGCCTGAGTCATAGAATCCATGAACCGTAGCATAAAGCCTATGACCTCTAGAAGCCTGGTGCTGTCAAGAAATAGATCAAGGTTGGCTCTGCTGCAGGCACCTCGCCTTTATCCTCGACTATAGGATCCTCCACTGGATCCGCTGGCGGTGTAACTGGGGAAACTCTAGGACATCTTCGCCCCCTACCTCGGGCCGGTGCCCTCCCCCGGCCTTTGCCTCGGCCTCTAGTAACAAGGCGAGCAGCCCCTCCTTGGTCAGGAACATCCTCCCCCTTTTAAAACAATCGTTCATCCTCTAACGAGTATAGAGACATACCTGAAGTTGTGAAAAGATGAGGATAACGGCTGCGCATATCCCGCTCGGTCTCCCAAGTTGCCTCCCCGACCGACTGACCCCTCCACTGAACCTTTACTAAAGCAATGTTCTTTGACCTTAGCTTTCTAACTTGCCTGTCCAAAATAGCCACTGGCTCCTCAACATAAGATAGATCCTTGTCCAACTGGACTGAGCTGAAATCCAATACATGAGCCGGATCACCATGATACTTTTGGAGCATAGAAATGTGGAATATCGAATGAACTCCTCCTAGGCTGGGAGGTAAAGCAATCTCATAAACGACCTCTCTAACACGCCGCAACACCTCAAAAAGACCAATTTACCTTGGGCTCAGCTTTCCCTTCTTTCCGAACCTCATTACGCCCTTCATAGGAGATACATGGAGCAAGACCCGCTCTCCAACCATGAATGCTACATCGTGAACCTTCCGGTCCGCATAACTCTTCTGTCTAGACTGGGTCTGTGCGGAGTCGATCTTGAATCACCTTCACCTTATCCAGGGCATCCTGGACCAAGTCTGTACCAAATAATCTGGCCTCGCTCGGCTCGAACCAGCCCACTGGGGACCGACACTGCCTACCATACAGAGCCTCGTACGATGTCATATGAATGTTGGACTGATAACTGTTGTTGTAGGCAAACTCTGCAAGTGGCAAGAACTGGTCCCATGAACCTCCAAACTCCAAACGTCCGTCTGAGGGTGAAATGATGTGCTCAGCTCCACTATAGTACTCAACTTCTGTTGTACGACTCTTCAGAACCCTAATGTAAACTGCGTACCCCGGTCGAAGATAATATATACCAGTACGCCATGAATCTTGACGATCTCACGGATGTAGATTCGATCCAAATGCTCAGAAGAATATGTAGTCATCACTGGAATGAAATAAGCTGACTTGGTCAGCCTATCCATAATCACCCAAACTGCATCCAACCTCCGCTGAGTCATTGGGAGTCCAACAACGAAATCCATAGTGATCCACTCCCATTTCCACTTCGGAATATCTAACTTCTGAAGTGACCCACCCGACCGCTGATGTTCATACTTCACCTGCTGGCAATTTAGGCACCGAGTAACATACTCCACTATGTCCTTCTTCATCCTCCGCCACCAGTAATGCTGCATCAAGCCCTGATACATCTTCACGAAACCCGGATGAATAGAGTACCCCGAGCTATGAGCCTCCTAAATAATTAACTCACTCAAACCATCGACATTAGGCACACATAGCCTGCCTTGCATCCTCAATACGCCATCATCCCCAGTAGTAACCTCCCTAGAATCATCGTGTTGGACCGTGTCCTTAAGGACAAGCAGGTGGGGGTCATCATGCTGACGCTTCCTAATACAATCATAGAGAGAAGACCGAGAGACAACACAATCCAACACTCGACTCGGCTCAGAAATATCAAATTTGACAAATTGGTAGGCTAAGGTCTGAACGTCCAATGCTAAGGGCCTCTCTGCTAGAAGATATTCTAAACTCCCCAAACCCTCCACCCGGCGACTCAAAGCATCGGCTACTACATTGGCCTTCCCGGGGTGGTACAAAATAGTGATATCATAATCTTTAAGTAGCTCAAACCACCTCCGCTGATGCAAGTTAAGATCCTTTTGCTTGAATAGATTCTACAAACTCCGATGATCGGTGTAGATCTCACAAGGCACACCGTACAAATAGTGCTGCCAAATCTTCAAGGCGTGAACAATAGTTGCTAACTCAAGGCCGTGGACAGGATATTTCTTCTAATGCACCTTCAACTTTATGGACGCGTAGGCAATCACCCTACTGTTCTGCATCAACATCGTGCCAAGACCAATCCGCGATGCATCACAATATACGGTGTAAGACCTCGAACCTGTAAGCAATACCAATACTGGGGTTGTAGTCAAAGCATTCTTGAGCTTCTGAAAGTTCTCCTCACACTCCTCTGTCCACCTGAACGGAGCACCATTCTAGGTCATTCAGGTCATAGGTGCTGCAATAGATGGGAATCCCTCTAGAAAATGACGGTAATACCCCGCCAAAAAAAGAAAACTGCAGATCTTCGTAGCTGATGACGACACTGCTTCAACTTTCTTTGGATCCACCTTGATCACATCACTCGATACCACATGACCCAAAAATGCCATTGAATCTAGAAAACTCACACTTAAGAAAATTTTGCATACAACTTCTTTTCTCTCAAAGTCTGAAGCACAGTCCTCAGGTGTTGCTCATGATCCTCCCGAGTCCGGGAGTACACCAGAATGTCGTCAATGAACACAATGACGAAGAAGTCAAGATAAGGCCAGAACAAACTGTGTATCAAATGCATAAAGGCTGATGGGGAATTGGTCAGCCCGAAAGACGTGACAAGACACTCATAGTGACCATATATGTTCCTAAAAGCAGTCATCGGGATATCTTGCTCTCGATTCTTCAACTGATGATATCCTGAACGCAAGTCAATCTTGGAAAACACCCTGGCACTCTGTAACTGATCAAATAGGTCATCTATGTGAGGCAATAGATACATTTTCTTCACTGTAACCTTGATCAGCTGGCGATAATCAATACACATATGCATAGAACCATCCTTTTTCTTCACAAACAAGATCGGAGCATCCCAAGATGACACACTGGGCTGAATAAAGCCCTTATCAAGCAACTCCTACAACTGCTCCTTCAACTCATGAGGAGCCATACGGTATAGAGGAATAGAGAAGGGTTGAGTGCTCGGCAACAAATCAATGCCAAAATCAATATCTTTGTCGGGCGGCATGCCCGGAAGATCGACTGGAAACACATCTGGAAATCGCTCACTACTGGAACTGACTCAACTGTAGGGGTATCAATAGTGGCATCTCTCACATAAGCTAGATACATGTCACACCTCTTCTTAACCATTCGTTGAGCCTTAAAAAATAAGATAACTTTGCGGGGTGTATACTCTAAGGTACCTCTCCACTCTAATCGCGGAAAGCCTGGCATAGCCAGTGTCACGGTCTTAGCGTGACAATCAAGAATAGCATAATGGGGCGACAACCAGTCCATGCCCAAGATAACATCAAAATCTACCATGCTGAGCAATAATAAATTGGATCTGGTCTCAAAACCACTAAGAGCAATCAAGCACGACTGATACACGCGGTCCACAACAGAGAATCTCCCACAGGAGTAGACACATAAACAGGGGAACTCAAAGAATCCCGAGATACACCCAAATGTGGAGCAAAATAAGAGGACACATATGAATACGTGGAGCTTGGGTCAAATAATACTGATGGATATCTATGACAGACTGGAACAATACCTGTGATGACAGAGTCAGAAGAAACTGCCTCTAAACGAGCCGGAAGAGCATAATACCTGGCTGGCCTCCCCTTCTAGGGCGACCTTGACCTCCCCGACCTCCACCTCGAGCAAGCTGAGCATGTGGGGCGGTAGCTGGTGCTGGAAGCATGGCTGGAGGATCCGGTGGAGCACATGGTGGCTGAGGATCCTGTGGAGGTGCACCCATCCTAAGTCTTGGGAAATCCTTCACCATATGGCGAGTATCACCACAATAAAAACAACCCCTGGGAGGACGCGGCTGCTGTGACAGGATCGGGCCAGGTCTACTAGACTAACCACTGATAGCACCCCGAGAAGGATACATACTAGATACTGGTGGTGCATAATAAGGCTCTTGAGGCCTATAAGGGGCTGGAACACTACTGTCGGCTAGAAGAGCTGAATGAACGGGGCGACTCACACAACCCCTACCATAGCGAGATGTTAAGGCTAGAGCTCCAGAATAATAACCAGTCTCTCGAGACCTCTTGGCCTCTCTCTCCTCTCTGTCCCGGGCCAACATGCACAATCTCCTAGTAATACTCATAACATGCTGATAAGAGATTTTTATCTCCAACTCCTGGCCATACTAAATCTGATACTGGGTAGAGTCTCTCAACAAAGAGACTGACTCTTTCCTGAACTGTAGCAACCAAGGTCGGTGCATATCGGGCCAACTCACTGAAACATACTGCATACTCTGACACAGTCATAGAACCCCGGCATAGCTGCTCAAACTTCGTGCGCCAAGCCTTCCTGAGGCTCTAAGGGACATACTCTCGCAAAAACATATCTGAGAACTGAGTCCATGTATGTGAGGCTGCCTCATCCGAAATACTCAACTCATAAGCACGCCACCACTAATAGGCTGCTCCTCTAAGCTGGAAAACGGTAAAAGAAGCCTCACTCGTCTCCGCTATGCCCATAGTGTGAAGAATATGATGACGCTCCTCTAGAAAACCCTGAGCATCCTCTGAAGCTAATCCGCTGAAAGTAGGTGGGTGGTACTTCTTGTACCTCTCAAGTCTAAGATGCTTAGCCTCAGAAGAAGTTGTCATGGTCTCATGCTGAACCGGAGTTATTAGTGGCATAGAAATAAACTCTGGGGCCTGATCAACTTGGACCCTCTGCTCAGGAGTGCGGGTTGCGGGAGTCTGTGCCCCTCCCCCGTCCTGAGATGTGGCGAGAGCTAGTGGGATCAATCTAGCCTGAGTTAAGGTGGTGAACATGCTCATGATCTGGGCTAAAGTATCCTGGAGGGCTGGTGCAGCAATAGGAACCTCCGGTGCCTGCCCTCCCGTTGGAGCTGCTGGGGGCTCCTCTGTCGCAGCTTGTGCGGGTGCTCTGGCTACATTGCTCGGTCGTCCTCTACCCCAGCCACGGCCTTTGGCGGCTCTAATAGAGGGTGCGGGTGCCTGATCGTCGGATCTTTCGGTATGGGTCCTCACCATATATGAGAAAGAATAGAATAGAGAATTTTAGAATTTTGATGCCAATAACTCGCACAACAAAGGAAATCAAAGAAGTATGATTGTTCCTAACAGTTCCATAGCCTCCCAAAAATAAGTACAAACGTCTCTGTACCGATCTGCGAGACTTTAATAAACCGTCTTGTGACTCACGATACCTACAAACCTAGAGCTTTGATACCAACTTGTCACGACCCAAATTCTCCCTTCGTGAATTGTCGTGACGGCACCTAGTCTCTACGACTAGGTAAGCCTAACACTTTGCAGAAACGAAAATGAAAACATGAAAATTTACGACTAACATTAATAGATAATCAATATAAACAGTTGAGATGCCGCTCGACATATACAATAATCAACTTCCGAAATATACAAAAACACTCCCAAAACCCAGAACACCGTAAGTCACAAGCTTCTACGAATTCTAATTGTTCTATACATCACTGTCTATAAGAAAATGAGGTAAAAATAAACATAAGGGAATAGAGGGGGACTCCGAGGATCTGCGGGCGCATGCAGATGTACCTTGAAGTCTCTGGAAGCAGCGACTGCAACTATGAACGAGGCTTATAAGAAGAACCTGGATCCGCACACGAAAACATGTGCGGGAAAGGGCTTGAGTACACCACAATGGTACCTAGTAAGTGCAAAGCCTAACCTCGGTCGAGTAGTGACGAGTTCAGGTCAGGGCCTTACTAGTATACATATATAATAAAGCAAGGTAGAATGAAATATCGCAGTAAAATAAAGACTAAAATTTAACAAGAAAGGAATTATAGAAGGCAACAACTCAATACATAGAAATACAACAGGGGATCTCCCTAGATACCGTCCCGCAGTCCCAAACATAAATGTGCAGGGGGATCTCCCAGACTACCGTTCCGTAGTCCTAAAGTAAATACGCAAGACATGGGGGATCTCCCAGAATACTGTTCCATAGTTCCAAAGTAAATATGCAGAATAGGGGGATCTCCCGGAATACCGTTCCGTAGTCCCAAAGTAAATATGCAGCACAAATAATAGAATTCAATAGTTACGTCACAAAATCCTACAATTCAACCAAAGTACAAGTTAAGGAAAGATAAGTAAATTCACTATATATGATGCACGTAGTTCAGATAAACAGTTAAGGCAAGTAGGCATGCTATCTTAGTCTAACATGATACTACACATGCTGATAAGATTCAAATAAGAAGGAAAACATGTTATTACTTAGTAGAAATCGGGTTTTTACAACAATTAGCCCGTGTACATACTCGTCACCTCACGTACACGGAGCTCATATATAAAAAACAGTACCAATCCGAAGGGGAGTTCCCCCACACAAGGTTAGGCAAGTCACTTACCTCGAACCAAGCTCAAATTTACCCAAAATAACGCTCTATCCATGAAATTCCGACTCCGAATGGCCCAAATCTAGCCAAAATAAATTACATAACATGAATACAAATACAAGGAACTAATCTAGCTATTGAAATCAAAGCTAAAGCAAGAAATTGGAAATTCGCCCCAAAAAGCCTTCCCGGGCCCACGTCTCGGAATCGAGTAAAAGTTACCAAATATGAACACCCATTCACTCACGAGTTCACTCGTGCCAAAATTATACAAATCCGATGTCAAAATCCCAATCAAAACTCAGAAATTCGGTTGAAGAACTTTTCCCCATTTTCCCCAAATGTTCAATCCAAATCCGAAATTAAATGGAGGAAACTACTATAGATTAATGAAATACAACAAAAAACGAGTTAGGAATCGTTACCACAAAGCTTCCTCTGTAAATACCTCGAAAAGATCGCCAAATCCTGAGCTCTCAAGTCCAAAAAAGAAGAATGAAATCAAACTCTCAATTTTGCCCTTTTTCTGCCAGTTAAACCGCACCTGCTGTCAATTGCATGCATCTGCAGTACCGCTTTTGCGGCAAAAACTCCGCACCTGCAAAATTTCATTAAATTCCCAGACTCCGCACCTGCGCACCTTAATCCGCATCTACGGATGTGCTTCTTCTCTCAACTGTCCGCTTCTGCGGAAACTTAGCTTCCTCCCCAAATCTGCTTCTGCATTCACCCATCTGCAATTGCGGCTCCGCTTCTACGGCTTACGCGTCGCACCTACGACCACCGGCTCCCATGACTATAAGCGCATGTGAGAAAACACCAGAAACCCAGCAACTTCAGAATATGCACAAGTCCAATTTTCCATCCGTTAAGCACCCGAAATTCACCCGAGGCCCCCGGGACCTCAACCAATCATACCAACCAATCCTAAAACACAATATGAACTAAGTCGAACCCTCAAACCACCTCACACGACGCTAAAATCACGAATCATCCTCCGATTCAAACTTAAAGAACTTGAAACTTTCAAATTTGACAATTTGACAACAGATGCCAAAACCTATCAAACCACGTCCGATTAACCCCAAATTTTGCCCACAAGTCACATCAAACCCTACAGACCTATTTCAACTTTTTGAATCAAAATCCAATCCCGATATCAAAAATTTTACTGCCGACAAAAATCTCCAAAACTTCGACTTTCGCCATTTCAAGCCTAAATGAGCTACAGACCTCCAAAACACAATCTGGGCATGCCCCTAAGTTCTAAATCACCTAACTAAACCGAAAGAACTCCATTCCAGAGTCATCTTCACACAGTTCCGACTACGGTCCAAATCCTAAGGCTTAAGCTCCCGTTTAGGGACTAAGTGTCCCAAAACACTCCAAAAATCAACACGGAAACCTCCCCCGAAAGTCACAATAGTAGAAATAGATACGGGGGAAGCAGTTAATAGGGTATCGAGGCTAAAACTCTCAAGACGAACGGGCGGTTCGTCACAGTTAGAAAGGAGACTTACCTCGTCTCAGAGCCTACTTCCCAGTTCAAGAATGTGCTCAACCTCCAAATTTGGTGCCAAACGACTCAAAACTATTCATATATTAAATAAATTAAAACATTTATGCTCAAAAGTTCATATCCCCCTTATTGAAGTGATTACCCAACTCTAAGTGCAAGATTCCTAAAATTCACCCCCGGTCCCACTTTCCCGAATTCCAGAAATTTTTGAAGAAAGTTGTTTCCCATAACTTAAGGAACATAAATATATGATTTTCACTGAGTTTCATAGCCATTTTCGTGATAAAATCTCATTTTTATCAAAAATCTATGCTTTCATCTAAACCCATGATTTTCACAAAATTTTCATGTTAAAATCTACCCATAACCTATCTATTAAGCTCACATTAGGTAGAAATTACTTACCTCACAAAGCTAGGTCAAAATCTTGTCCTTAGAAGCTTTCAAATCGCCCAAGAGTGAAAGAAAATGTTTTGGAAATGACCTAAGTCTCGTATTAAATGAACCCTTCTGCCCAACGATTTTCGCACATGCGGTGCCTTGGCCGCATCTGCAGTTCCGCACCTGCGGCAAATGACTCACAGGTGCGCCTTTCCCTCACCTGGCCAGGCTCCGTATCTGTGGACAAGATGGGTCGCTTCTGCGAGCTTAGCCGCACCTGCGACCGGGGCTCTCGCACCTACGGTCACGCAGGTGCGCCCAATCTTTCGCATCTACGGTTTTTGGGCTGCCCTCCATTTGTCGCTTCTGCGGCTCGTGGCTCGCACCTGCGGCTGGCCAAGCGAAGGTGCGATTATGACAGATTTGGGAGCTTCAGCTGTTGTTCCAAGCTCCCAACTTGGTCTGAGCCTCGTCCAATCGACACTCGGAGCCCCGCCCGAACATACCAACAAGTTTGGAATCATAAAACGGAATCGCTCGAACTCTCAGAACACCCTAAACAACATTAAAACTAAGAATCGCACCCCAAAACCAATTGAATCAAACTTATGAACTTCAAGTTCTTCAATTCACTCACAATACGTCGAAACGTACTTAGACTACTCAGATTGACACCAAATACAAGTCTTAAATGACATTACAAAACTATTTTCGGTCTTGGAATTCCGTTTGGACCTCGATAACTCCAAAACCCGCTCCAAACCAAATTTAAAGAACTTCAAAATCCTTCAGGAACCAACTTTTGATATTAGGCACTGAAACGCTCCCGGGTCATCCAAAACTCGAACCGAGCATACGCCCGAGCCCGAAATCATCATACGAACCTATTGGAACCGTCAAATCCCGATTCCGAGATTGTTTACTCAAAATATTGACCGAAGTCAAACTTAACCTTTTTTGCCAACTTGAGGAACCAAGTGTTCCGATTTCGACCCGAACCCTTCCAAATTTCAAACTAACCATCCTCGCAAGTGATAAAATAGTAAAATTACATAGATGGAGTCTTTTTTAGGGAAACGGGGTACTAGAAAGCAAAATGACCGATCGGGTCGTTACAACTCACTACTTATTAGACAAATTCTGCAACTGTATTCATGAATACAGTAGCGCGAATACAACGAATACAGTCCGATAGCAACAAAATATTAGCTATAGGAAGTAATATATATGGTAGCTATAGGAAGTTAATAGCCACTAAACTACATTAGTTTCTAAAAATTCCACTTTAAATAACATTGTTTCTATTCGGCGAAGTGCATCAATAGTCACTTTTAAGCCCGCTATTTGAAATTTATTCACAATTTACAATGTATTTAAGGATTAGTCAATTCACCCAAAACATCAGGACTAAGGGTGTGTTTGGCATGAAGGAAAATATTTTTCGGAAATGTTTTCTAATTTTTCCATGTTTGGTTGGCTTAAATTTTCTGGAAAATATTTTTCTCGTGAACTCATTTTCCTCCAATTAGAGGAAAATATTTTCCCAATCAAACCAAGGGAAAATATTTTCCAAAACTATTTTTCAATCTTCACTATCCTATTTCCCATTTTCACCAATCCCCACCAACCCCACCCCAAACCACCACTCCTACCCACCCAACCCTCTATTCCCCCACCACACTCACCCACCCACATCTTTCATTTCAACAAAACGAATATATTTTTTTATGATGAAAAAAAAATATTTTCTTTCATTTTAACAAAATGAGTATTTTTATTCATGATGTATTTTTTATTTCAACAAACAAAGTATTTTCTTTTCCTGAAATAGAAAATATATTTTTTTCAACAAAATAAGTACTTTCTTTCAAGATGCAGAAAAAATATTTTCGTCCATTTCAACAAAATGAGTATTTTGTTTTCATGACGTAGAAAAAAAGTAATATCTTTCATTTCAACAAACTAAGTATTTTCTCTTCCTGAAATAGAAAAAGTATTTTTTTTTAACAAAACAAGTACTTTCTTTTAAGATGTAGAAAAAGTATTTTTTTTCATTTCAACAAAATGAGTACTTTCTTTTCATGATGTAGAAAAAGTAATTTCTTTCATTTCAACAAAACCAATACTTCCTTTTCATGATGTAGAAAAAATATTTTCTTTTATTTCAACAAATTAAGTATTTTCTTCCTGAAATAGAAAAAGTATTTCATTTTCCAACAAAAGGAGCAGTTCTTTTCAAGATGTAGAAAAGTATTTCCTTTCATTAAAAAAAAGGTACTTCTTTTTCATGATGTAGAAAAAGTATTTTCTTTTCATTTCAACAAACTGCGTATTTTCTTTTTGTGATGTAGAAAAAGTATTTTCTTTCATTCAAAAAAACGAGTACTTTTTTTTCATGATGTAGAAAAAGTATTTTCTTTCATTTCAACAAACTAAGTTTTTTCTTCTTGAAATAGAAAAAATATTTTTTTTCAACAAAATGAACACTTTCTTTTCAAGATGTAGAAAAAGTATTTTTTTTTATTTCAACAAACTGCGTATTTTCTTTTTATGATTTAGAAAAAATATTTTTTTTCATTCAACAAAATGAGTAATTTCTTTTCATGTTGTAGAAATGATATTTTTTCAACAAAGTAAAATATTTTCCTTTTGGTTATCGAGTTCAAATTTCAACGTTGTTCTTGTAAAAAAGTAAAGTAGCACATTAGTTCATTTGGGATTATGTGAATTTTGAAAAAAATAATTAAATTGTTGAAGAGTTGTTGGGGGGGGGGGGGGGGGGGGGGGGGGGGGGGGGGGGGTGAGGTATAAAAAAATGGGATTTTGGGAAAGGTGGGTTGAGGAGATTAGCATAAAAAAGTATTTTCCTAAAAATATTTTATACTCTCTAACCAAACTCTAGAAAATATTTTTCGGAAAATGCTTTTTACTCACCAACCAAACATGAAAAAATAAGTGATAAAATCACTTATTTTCCAGGAAAATATTTTCTAGGAAAACATTTTTCTTTGTACCAAACACACCCTAAGTATCCTAAATTTGGAAATTCAGGATCTACTAATTTGAAATTCAGGACTAAGAATTCTGAATTTCTGAACTACTAATTAAAAATTCAGGACATAAGATTCGAACTTCCGGACACACTTTTCGAACTTTAGGATACAATGTCCCGAAGTTTAAACTTTGAGGTTTAAACTCTAGTACGCCGTGTCCTGAAGTTTAAGCGAAATTAACTAACTTTTAAATACATGTAAACTGTGGATATAATTTAAAAAACATGCATTTTCCACTTTCTATTCCAATAAAACATTCTCAAAATGGAAATAACAGATTTGAAGTTGACAGCGGGAAGGGCTTTCCCCCAATTAACTTAATCCAAGCGAGGCAAGCTGGAGTGAATCAAAAGTTAGCTACAATTTGCAGGTTGATGATAGTTGTAATAAATAAAAGAAACGAGAATGGCGTTATTTGTTGATATATAGTGGTTGATGCGTAACTTTTGTTTCTTTGTTTGGTTTCTTTTTTCTGCAACTATCGTCAGCCATATTTAATAAGGTTCATTCCCTTGAGAAAGAAATACCTAAAAGAATTTTGCCCATCACGTAAAAGGGACTTGTAAGTTGTAACTACCGTGCTTAACCAAGAGAAGAAATTGCGTTATACTAATGGTGAGATTCTCACTTTAATTTCCAATTTATGGTTTCTCAGTTTAATTTCTAATTCAGAAATTAATTTCTTATTTGGAAATAGCTCGACAGAGTTGGTGTTGCTTCACCTCATTCATATCTGGAATTCGGCACTTTCTGCTCTTTTTAGTTTTTAGATCGATCGCCTAAACTAATTGAACTCTCTTGTCCTATTCTCGTTAAGAATTTTTTTTTTTTTTTGGTTTATCAGCCAATTTGTGATATTCGTATTGGGCCTTGACTAATTTGGATTCTCGCCGTATAAGGCCATTAAAGGTAGAAACGCTTTCTTTCAGAATTTTTTTTCCCCATTCTAATACTCAAACCTAAGACTTGTGGTTAAGACCGAAAGAATTCTATCTATCCCACCATAATCTTTGGTGGTAAATGAAAAAGTTAAAATCAAGTGATCCAGGAGCGAATGTAGCCGTTCGCCTACGGATTCAATTAAACCCATAACTTTCGACATGGAGTAAGAATGTATATGTAAAAACCTACTAAACTTTTCAAATATTAGATTTGAACCCATAATTTTAACAGTACAATGGGTGCAATGCTAAAAATCTTGTTTACCGTGAAAATGGTAACTACAACTATATTTAGTTATGTGGTTCTAAAAATATGTGATGTATCTTAGTACCGGTTATTGAGTGATTGTAGCTAGATGTGTTTGGATGAAACAGTGAGAAAAACGATTAAAAGCTAAAGGAAAGCAAACCAGAGTGCCTTAATTCGAAGGCTCGATGTCGAGCTCGGGGGTCCCTAAGACCGAGGCTCGGGCCTAGGTCGATCGGTCGATGGGACTATAACGAGCTTCTAGACCTTGAGATGTGCTATTTATGATCAATGATGGGCAATAAATGAAAAACAAGTAAAAGAAAGCAATAAATGCAAATAAATAAGCTAATAAAGAGGAATAGAGGATGTTTGATATTAAAGCAGAGAATGTTCTTGTGTTTTGTATTAAATGTATTGTTGTGTATCTTTCTTGTGTTTTCTTCTTCTGTCTCCCCCTTTTTACAAGTGACAAGGGTCCCCTTTATGTAAGAGGAGAAGGGGTCCTATCATCGTACACTAGCATTTATTACAAAGATTCTAATGGATATAGCTAATCAATGCCCAAGTACGGAATAGTGCTTTGTTACAAAGCTTCCCACCTCGATCGCCATGCTGCTCCCCCGTACTGATTACAGGCCCGTGCCAAACTGTTTGGCCGAGAATAGATGGGGGCTCGAGATCGGGGGTGGTGCCATACCTTAGGCCTCAGACGAGGAAACCTTCGAACATAAACACAAAATTGGCCTCTCGATTTTGGCCGCACACAAATCTTAAAAGCTGAACCCACTAAATTTAAATCCTAGATTCGCCTCCGAACACAGCATCGGACTTCACCAATGTCATCAACTAGTTAGACCAGTTGCCAATATAAATCTTAGCATCACCCATGCCTACATTATGATTATTTGTCTAGTACCTTATCAACACAATATCTTGAGATAAAAATGGCAAATATGCTTGTTTCAAGCTGGGCTAAGAACGTTGACACAATGCCTGAAAATTATGTAATGCCACCTGATAAAAGACCTGGTGAACTTGTCTCAATTGGTAGCAACATCCCAGTGATTGATCTAGCAAAATCATCTTCAAGCACCAATCATGCTGGTTTAGTCCTAGAAATACTAAAAGCCAGTCAGGAATTTGGTTTATTTCAGGTTTGTAAGTCGATATGTACAAAATCATTCTTCTCTTATGCTAATGAATTGTTAATAAGAACGTCCTGATTTCAATTGCTGCCAAACATACAACAGGTTATAAACCATGGAATATCGGAGAAACTGATGGATGATGTAATGGATTTATTTAAGGAGTTATTCGACATGTCTGCTGAGGAGAAGGAAAACTTTTGCTCTAAGGTTTCAAATACGAGCTGTAAATTATACGGAAGTGGGATGAATTACGCCAACGAAGAGGTCCATTATTGGAAAGATCTTCTCATACAGCCAGTGTTTCCCATAGAAGAACAGAGACAACCTTGGCTTGACAGGCCAGCTAGATACAGGTGTGTAACATGCCATGCCTATATTTGCTTTCACTTAATATGACAGAATTAGAATGCATTATTAGTTATAGCTAATCCAATCTACAAGGTTTGGTTATTTTAGCCTATGCACTTCGATAGACATGACACAAGTTTCATGAATCACAAGCCAATTAGGTACTTGTCGTTTCATTTCATATGTTAGTGTTTGACTAGACACAAAATTTAAAAACATATGACATGGCCGAAAGTACAATTGCACCTTGTGATCATCTACAACATGCCATATCGATTGAGTAAAAAAATGTGTTGACATTTATAAACGTGTCATTCCTTTCGGAGTGGACCAAAATGTACTAAAGAGTATAATATAATATGAAAGTAGTGAGAGTGAATTTCTATGCACAGGGATCTAGTTGAAACATATTCAGCAGAAATGAGGACTTTGAGCAAGAGAATCTTGGAACTGATAGGTGAAGGAGTGGGGCTAGAAGAAGAGTATTTTGGGAAGGAGTTGAGCGAAAGACAGGCCCTGATTGTGAACCATTATCCCCCTTGTCCAGATCCAAGTTCAGCCATGGGTTCACCTCCTCATTGTGACCCTAACCTCTTAACTTTTCTTCAGCAGAAAGTTTATGGACTTCAGATCTTCAAAGATGGCCAGTGGGTTGGGGTTCATCCTCTTACCTATGCATTTGTTGTCATCATTGGCTACCAGCTGCAGGTATATTAACTATAAAGTGTACCATTACACTCACTATTCTTTTGTGACAATGAGTACAAATTGACATGAAATATATGTCATAAAAAATTTCAACTATGTATGCAATTACGAGTCGATCATGATGCGCACCCCTGCCTTGAGGCTATGTCCATCATTCTGCCATATGAACTATGTTAATTACAGTATTTTAAGTTAGAAGTAATTGTAAGGTAATTACGAGTAAATCTCTATTCTAATCATTAATTAATATATAACCAAGTAAAAGATGAAAGTTACCTGCTATCATAGGTTAAACAACACAGATAGTATAAAGATATTTTTTACATATTCAGTATATAACTTAGTTCTTTTTAATCTACTCATGCCTCGTCCTGTTTGATATTTTAACGAATTTAAATGCAGATTATCAGCAACAACACGCTAGTAGCTGGCGAACACCGCGCAGTTACGAATTCAGAAAGTGGTCGGACTTCAATAGGGACCTTTGTTGCTCCGGCTGGAGATTGCATAGTGGAGCCAACAAAGGCTCTTGTCAATGATGGCAGTCCTGCACTTTTTCGGGCTTTCAAATATCAGGAGTTTCTTGATGACTTTGTGGCCCAAAAGGATTCTCAGAAGACATTAGAGACGTTCAAGCTTATATCTTAAGTAATAGTTGTAACTGCTAAATAAATGGACAATGCTTCAAGACTTCTCCATTGAAGTATTCTATTTCAGGCTTTTCGCGAACTAGAAACGTCCCCATATGCATAAATATTGGAAGTACTCCCGTCGATGCAGTTTATGAAACTATATCTGTTTCTAAGAAAATTTTATATTTTTACTTAAAAATATACTCCAATTAATTTTCACTTTCTCTTTTTATTTTATTCATGAGAAGTTTTTATAGTCACACAAATATAATGTCATGTTTAGTACCACCAATTTCAATTTTTTTTATCTATTTCTTAAACTTCGTACTGCTTCAAACTATATATATCAGATAAATAAGAACGGCGGGAATAGTATCTTTAGTGAAAACAAAAAGGATAATGCTTTCTCTTGAAACTTTTGAATGGAATTTGAGTTTTAGCCATTGCTTAATTAAGCCTTTTCTTTTTTTGGTACGTGATCATATATTATTTCGGTTCCAACTTCAGCTCTTAAACTTTCAATTAGAATTTGTTAAAAGACGGGTTTAACAGATTTGTGTTTAAGTATGGCCACTGATGTGAACACATTTCAGACACTTCGTAAGTCTTTCTTTTTAGTACTAAAGATAGATATTATATATTAATTAAACTCATGCATATAGATATCTAGGTGCCCAGCTTACACCCTATTATTGAAGTAGAGGTAGTTATAGGTCTTCTATTACAAACCAAATTAAGACTACTAGTATTTAGGCTAATAGTGGCATCTCTAGGCAAAGTAATGTTGTAAAAGACTTGTAGATTTGTTGTGGTGGATTTTCTTCACATGGATCTGGGCCTGGGTGTGGGATAGCACGCAAAATTGATAGATCTTGCTTATCATTTGCCCAAGTTTCTGTCGCAAAAGGTGGTGGATGATTCAAAAATTTGAAGATGATAGCTTCCTTCCAAAAACTGTCCGAGCTTGCTGGTTTATCTGCTAATCTATTCTGCTCTCTGTACGCATGACTAACTATCGGATCATGGAGAATCTTGAGTAGGTGCCTACAATCATGTATTAGATTAGCAAAATTTAAACTATCGTTATGCAGTAGTGCGATTACCTCCTTGGCGTCCAGTTCTACTTGTATTGGAACGAGGTTATTCCTTTTGGCTAGGATAAGCCCCTGTAGTAGAGCATATAATTCAGTTGCCAAAATAGATTGTTTGGGTATGTTGCCTGCAAAACCTGTTATCCATTCGCCAGTGTGGTTTCTTATTATTCCACCAATTCCGTTTGTATTAGAGGAATTCCTAGCTCCATCTGTATTAAGCTTGTATATATTGGGTTTAGGTGGTATCCATTTTAGAGGAACCCTAACCCTGTGTTGTGGGAGGGTTGTTGGTTTTGCTAGGTAACGGTATTCCGTTGCCAGTTGAGTAGTAGTATTTATATTGACTTGTTTTTTAATATTTTCATAAACATTTTTTGTTTCCAGTAATCCAGATGTTCCACGGACTTAATGACAAATAGGTCATTAGATTAACTCTGTGAGGGAATTCTCTTAGATTGTAATAGATTAAGGGCTTGAGCCATCCTTTCGGATGGTTGTAGTTAGTCAAGTTAAGAATGGTGTTCCATTCCTATATTTTTCCAGTAGATTTTTGCATTAGGGCATTCTAGAAAAGGTGGTTGTTTGATTCCTCTTCCTGGTGACAGTAAGTGCATGTTACATTTGTGATTATATTAAGAGAGTGAAGATGTTTCAAGGTTGGTAATCTATTATGGTTTAGTAACCAAATGAAGTATTTTATTTTTGGGTGAATGGGTAATTTCCATATCCATCCAAAGTGATAGTTTGCGGTGTAATTCTTAGCAATATGATTTTCCAGAACTGTGTACATTGATTTAACAGTAAAGTTGCCATGACTAGTTAAACCACAAAAGATTCTATCAAATTTATTATTGTAAGTTGAAATATATTGGTTAGTGATGGTGTTTTTAATGTCAGATGGAAGCTCAAAAGGAACTAAGTTCCAATTCCAGCTGTTATTATTATGAATGGAACTTACTTTGAGATCTTGTGTGTCCAGTGTTAATTAACGGGCCACTGATGAGTGATCTCACCGTTATCCCATTTTTTATCCAACAATCAGTCCAGAAGTGGATCTATGCACTTGTTCTTATATTCCATTGTAAACCTAATTGGCAATTTTTCCAGCCCCTGCGAATATTACGCCAAGTAGCGGAGTAATATGCGGAGGGTGGCTTGTGAAGAAATTTTTGAATTAATATCTTAGCCCATAAGGTGTGTGGTGAATGAAAGGCCCTCCATGCTAGCCCTGCTAGTAAGACATTATTTTTGTGTCTAAGACATTGGATGCCCAATCCTCCTTCTTTGACTAGCTTAGTAATTTTTTCCCATTTTAAGAGATGCAATTTTTTTTTTGTGGCAGTTGTCCCCCATAAGAAATTTCTTTGGTATTGTTCCATTTTATTAATGATTGATGTTGGAATATGGATATATTGCGTAACATGGTTAGGTAAATTATTTAATGTAGACTTAATTAGGGTGGCTCGACCTGCCATGGATAAGAAATTGGTCTTCCATCCTGCTAATCTAGATCGAAAATTATCAAGTATAAATTGGAAATCACTTTTCTTAGGTCGTTTATGGAAAATTGGGAATCCTAAGTATTTACCAAAGGTGGTCCCTTCTTTGATTTGAAAGCAGCTAAGGGCTAAATTTTTATCATTCGTTGGAAAGCTGTTTGAGAAAAAAAACTTTGATTTTTCAAAGTTTATTTTCGGCCTAAAACTTTTGTAAAATGATTTATTACATCTATTATGGCGTAGCAACTTTTAGGTGTCGTTTTTTAAAATAGAAGGATGTCATCCGCAAAACAGAGGTGGGATAGTTTGGGACCCCTTTTTGTAATATTAATAGGTTGTCATTGTAAATAATCTACAAATAGATTAATGCATCGTGAGAATATTTTCATACACATAATGAATATGTATGGCGATAAAGGGTCACCTTGTCTAATACCTCTTGTAGGTGTAAAATAGGAAGTACAGGAGCCGTTGAGCAGTATAGAGGTAGAAATAGTCGTAACACAAGACATTATTAAATTAATCATAGATTTAGGGATTCCAAAGCAAACTAGTGTAGTTCTAATAAACGACCATTCCAGTCTATCAAATGCCTTTTCCAAATCAAGTTTTAAAAGCATGCAACCGACCTTTCCTTTCATTTGGGCAAAGTGATTCAAAACCTCTTGCACTATTATGACATTATCAGAGGCACATTTTCCCTGTTGGAAACTAGTTTGTGTTGGTCCTATGATGGAGTTGAGTACAGGCTGAAGCCTATTGACAATAATTTTTGTTATAAGTTTGTAAATAGTGTTACAAAGGCTTATAGGTATGTATTGTTGAATAGTCTGGGCATGTTTGACTTTGGGAATAAGGAAAATATAGGTTTGATTTAGAGACAGAGGAACTGTCTGAGAGTTGAAAATTTCATGACAAAATTCACTCACTTTATTACCCAATACAGGCCAATAGTTTTGGTAAAAGAATGGGTGTAACCCATCCGGCCCAGGTGCATTATAGGGTTGAAAGCTATGTAAAGCTTGGTTAATTTGAGAATCTCGAAGTGGCTCACTTAAAGTAGTTAAGACTTGCCCATTGATAAGGCAGGTATGGGCTTCCTCAGACAAGCTAGTGAAATATATATGATCCGTTGTAAATAGATTAATATAAAACTTTTGAATGATGTTTTTATATCATTTTGATCGTAACACCAATTGCCTGCTGAATCTTTTAACGATGTTATCCTATTTCTCCTACGTCTATGTAGGGTAGACATATGGAAATTTTTTGTATTTGCATCACCATTATTTGGCCACATTAGCTTAGACTTTAGCTTTCAAAAGTCTTCTTCTATCCGAAGAATATTTCTAAACTCATTTGACAATTGTATTTACAAATTTTGTAGGTAGGTACTAGTGGGATAGTGGAGGGATGATTGAATTCCAGCTAATCTTGCTAGTAATTTTATCTTGCAAGCAAAAATGTTCCCAAAGGCATTACTGTTCCATTGTGTCACTATTTCCTGGAAATTTTTTGTAGTTTCCAATAGTGGTTGGTTCTCCGACCATGTTTGTTGTACTAACTGAAAAAATTATGGGTGAGATACCCACATAGGTTCGAACCTAAATTTTTTTATAGGCATATTAATTTTGACCTCTAAAATTATAAGTAGGGGACAATGGTCGGACAATGTTGTATTGTAGCCTCAGGGTACATATTAATCCAATAATAATTAGCCAAAAAATGATCAAGACGTTCTAGAATTGTGTTACCTTTTTTTCATTTATTAGTCCAAGTAAATCTACTTCCTTTATACCTTAGGTCAATTAACTTGCAGTAATTAACACATTTTGCAAATTTGTCCACTCTGTTAACCCTAATAGGTAACCCTCCAAATTTTCACGTGAATATAAAATCTCATTAAAGTCTCCCCCAATGAGCCAGGGCATGTTATAAGTGTCATGCATGTACATTAAACTATCCCAAATATTTGAACGTAAATGAGTAACACTACTAGCATAAATAGCAGACAGTAGCCATTTAGGTTTGTCAGGACATACTTGGACAAGGCAGTGAATTTCTTGTTCAGACATCCTGAGTTCCTCCACATTGATTAGGGCCTCATTCCATAACACCACAAGCCCTCCAATGAGGCCATTGGCAAACACCTGAGCCATGTTAGTGAAGTGGAAGGCTTCACGAAGCCTTTCATGATCATGCATGTGTGTTTCCAAAAGTATCGCAAGTACTGGCCTATGATTGTTTAATAGAGACCTGAAGTGGCGTCTAAACTCCGGATTGTGAGAACCCTACAATTCCAAACTAGAAGATCAATGTTAATGGAGGGTGCAACAACTGGAGAACTAGGATTCAGTGGGATTGCAGCCAGTTGTGGCTGCTGTCCTTGCAAGTCCACTATTGGGAGAGGTTGAGGGAGTGTTGGGATGATCGCCATTGAGTATTTTCCTGCCTCTCGATTTGTGGTTACACGAAATTTGAGACTGCATTTGATCATTTTCGGTGGACATTTCAGAATAATTTTTTTTTCCGAACTGTTCCTTTAGGTTGTAAAGCTGAATGCCTTTTAGCCATAGAAACTCTGTCCTGGTCTCCCTGAGCTCTGCTAAGATTTGAGCTAATTCCTTCCCTGTTTCTATATCTAGTTCGTGTGAAGATGGAGGTGGTGGAGATGATGGACTGTTTGGTGGTGTTAGTGGGTCGAAAGGACTGGTTGGAATCGAGTAGGGTGATAGAGGGTTGAAGGAGGTTAGATTCTGAAACCATGGTGCATAAATCTTCCCCATGTGATGTGGAGGGTAGAATGGGAGCAAACTGGTCGTGGAGTTGAGAACTGGATTTGGTGGGTGCATGGGAAATGTCCACTGAGGTGGGTTCGATGTTGATGCATGCTGCTCCAGGAGTAAAGGTGTTTGAGTCGTGTACCACTGGTTTTGCGCAAAAGCATCCATCCCTAGCCTCATTCCCTCCGTTACTATTTCTGCTAGGTGAGATGGGTTCTGGAGGAGCAAAATAACTTCATGATTGTTGATTTCCATCGTGAACACCAAAGCATAGCCCTGCAATCCTATCTCTACCCACGATTGGAGAGGTAGGTCCATCGTTTCTTGTTGGGAAGTATATACTAGAGGTGTGTTGATATGTGGGAGTTGAGGACCCTGCATTGACAACCGTGGAAGCTGGAATAGTTGATTGTTGTCCAAGTTCCTCCTTTGTGTTTGATTAGCATTTGGTGTGAAGGTTGGTCTTTGCATAATTGTTTGGAGAAGAGTAAGGCAACGTGTGGCTGTTGTTAGTTGTGTGTGTGGAGTGTATAGTAGTGGGATTAGTTTCAAATGAAGAAGTTGGTGGTATAGAGTCCATCTTTGTAGAATTGGACGGATATAGGTCACATGGGGGGTAATGATTTTGTGTGCATGGGAAAAGGGACGGGCTAGAGGGGTTGTAGGTTACTGTGGCATGCAACTTGGTATTGATGCTGCTAATGTGTATCCCATTTGGTATAGTAGTGGCATGTGATATAGTGGGCTTGGGTGCTATTGATTGGCCCTTATTGTTCAAAGCCTCTTGGGCTAAAGTAACTTCCTTATGTGTCGTGTGTGTGTCTATTGGCGTGGGTTGGTGAGTAAGACCTAATAGGCGAGTAGGAATTGATGAGTGGGTGGTAGTAGAATTAATTATGGGGTGTTTGAGGGGGGTGGGCTTAGGGTCTATCTCATGAGTGCACTGTTCAGGACTTTTGCCCTTAGCCATATTCGATGAATAGGCAGTAGTTGGGTCATTTTTTACCGGGCTTTTGGCATAATTTTTTTCCTGGTCCATTTGATTTTTGGAGCACTTGTCTAAGTCCATAAGTGCCCCAAATTTATTAGTAGGATTATTATACTTATCAATAACCTTGTTTAGTTGTCGGGCCTGCGAAGGCCCAGTAGAGTTAGAAGGCTTACCTGTGTCTGGTTGCCCTTCTTTTGTCGCCTCTCTAGCTGCCCCGTTGTGCCTTGCGTGAAAGTTCCCTTTGCTTCTTGCCGGTGACTTCTTAGGAAAATGGACAGCTTTCCATTCTGAGTTGGGAGTTGTAGTGTTGGCTTGAGTGTTATGTGAGGCTTGAGTATAGTTTTGCTCCGAAGATTGGGGTTTTATGAAGGAGGAGTTTGGGGTTGCATGGCCAAAACGACCACACTTGACACATAACAGATTCAGGCCCTCATATAGTAGCACTTGATTATGGTGCCCTATAAGAAGGTGTGTTTTTAGAGGTCGTTCTAAGGGTACTTCAATACAAATTCTGGCATATCGTGCCCCGCGTAGTAGAAGATGTGTAAGCATCCACTTTGAGTAGTTGTTCCAGTTTGGACCCAACTCTGTGGAATATTTATTCATCGTAAAACTCTGTTGGCAATTCCGGTAGTCTTACCCATACTGCAGAATAGGTGAGTTGTGTAGATGATGCAATGAACTTAGGATCCCATTTTTTAACGGATAAGAAGTGGTTCAACACAAACCATGGACCTCCATGCAGAGCCTTAAACATGTTTTCCTCCTTTTGTAATTTTACTAGGAACAAATCCGAGCCCAGGTCAATTAGTGTTAGGTTCTCAGTAGGATTCCATAGCGTGGTTAGTTTAGCCTGTAGTATTTGGTGTGTAATCTTTCGACCAAATACCTTGACTATTACAGAGTATTTTCATGGGGTGTATAAACAACACTTGTCTTCAGTGGTTATGGGGATGAATATATCCTCATCTTGGCCACTGTTGAGACTTTCATCTTCTAAGTCAAAATCGTGTTCTACACATTGTTGTATGCTGGTAGTGGTAGGTGCGTGGTCGTTTGATAGTAGAGTTTGAAGAAAAGTTTTAGGTGTAGTAGTTTGGTTTGTGTCGTCTAATTGCATGTTACTAATATCAAGGGGTTCATTATTGGGGTCGTTTGGATCGCAGATTGAATTGTAGTTGTTTTTCATTTTTGTGTGAATTTGTGAGTTGTTAGTATGGATTGAACGAAGGTATGGTGGGAGTTTAGAGTGAGGAGTTCTCACATCTCTCTTTCCCTGTGCCCCACTCCATAAGTCAAACAAATGCTCATAAGTGTATTGATTTTTTACAAAGCTCACAAGGGCATTCAATAGTTAACATATATAGATTGCAGGAGATTTGTTTCCATCTTCCGATCATAAAATTACATCAAATTTAGCATATATAGATATGACAAGTCTTAGCATAGAGATGACAAAAGTCTTGTTAATTCTATACTTTCATTAACACTATACTATAATCAAACATTATCTCATTTGAAATACTCGAACGTGCGACCTCAAATTAAAGCTTAAATGAGAATTGGATACCATCAAGCAAGAAGTCCAGATACAATCAATACATTCTATTAACACAATTATTTAATTTTGAATAGTATTGTGTCAATTGATATCTAAGCTCAGTGCAACATCAGATTTCCTCATTCTATGAATACAGACTATATATGCTTACATCATCTGTAATTTAATCGCATGATCTCATGCTTTTCAATTAAGTACGTACGATTACACATGAATAAAAATTAACAAGCCACTTGTACAAACCAAATCTACCTTGAAGAATCATTTAGGGGGACCTATCTATCCTTATACTTTTGTTTTCTCCACTAAATATACCAAAACTTAATTAATCCCTAAAAGGCCTCTAACTCAGTATATATGTACGTAATAAACATGACAACCTCAAGACTGTCATCCCTACGGACCTCACTTTTAGGGACCATTTTGGTATCTAGCAACCTATTAATTAGCATCTGTAGATTCTAATTAATCGAATATTTACTAGACATATTTGAATATTGTATAGTAATGGGAAGGGCTGCCTCTTGATTGGAGCATGGCCTACCAATTAAAAACAATCTAAATTCAGGGCCCTAAAGTTTGACTTTAGATAGCCATATGAAAAAGAACATATATATAATATTAAATTAAAGAATAACTAACAAAGGAAGCCAGGCCTAAAGCCATCACGTACTAAGATTCACCCTGAATTATTTTTAATTGCAATAATTTTGAATGTTTTTTTTAGTACGTACGTCCCCTCACTATAAATAGCATAATATTAACTATTAACGGTAATCATCTATTTACATCACCAATAGTTTGGCAAAACATGGAACAAGATAACTCTAATGACAATAAGGAATCAAGAGAAGAAGTAAGATACAGAGGAGTAAGAAAGAGGCCGTGGGGGAAATACGCGGCGGAGATAAGGGATACCAATAAGAATGGGGTGAGAGTTTGGTTGGGTACTTATGCTACTGCAGAGGAAGCTGCAAGAGCTTATGATAAAGCTGCATTCGAAATGAGAGGTCGTTTTGCAGTTCTTAACTTCCCCCATGAGTATCCATCTTTCTCCTCATCATGTCCATTAATGTCATCATCATCTTCCTCATATTCGTCAAGCTGTTCCTCTGTTCAGAATGGGAATGAAGTGAAGGAAGTGATTGAATTTGAGTACTTGGATGATAACTTGTTGGAGGAGCTTCTTGCCTTGGAATCTGACAAAACTCAGTTTAAGTAGTCATGTACGATTATACGTCTAGTTATTTACGTTTGGATATGCAGTTTACACACTTGTAATTTTCTCATCAGCTGTTAAATTAATGGCAACTCTCTTTTTTTTTTTTTTTTTTTTTTTTTTAAATTTTCGTTTGGTAATCTTGACTTTTCCGCGGTACAATTCTGTTGGTTTTGACTTTGAATATTTGTATTGAAACCAAGAAAATGTCAAAAAGGTCTATTGACTCAAGAAATTTAACTCCCTTTAGTGATCTTGACGTACGTCATTTAGCTTTGGGAATATTGCGACTTTATTAGGTTCTATCGTTAGTACTATTTTTCTTTTTAGATTTCAGTTTTTATATGTACTGTAAAAAGGATTACTTAACAAATGATTTCACGTAATTGTTCATACAACAAAATAAGGTACATTAGCTACTACAGTTGATTAGAATATGATGATAGAGTAAATATTTTTAACACTATTAGCTTATTTATCAGAATTATCATCCAATATGCATATATTTACCAGCTGTTTTAGGTTAAGGATCTTATTAAGCAAAAGAATGACATAGTGATTATACTTGAACATACTGATTCTTGTGATAATGGATTAAGGATTTTTCAAAATTTCAACATAAACTCTTGACCAGAAATTCAACATTCTCCCGGAATTTCAAGACCAGGGCGAAAACATTTGAAACAATCAAAAACAAGAAATGTTCATTAATGATGTATTTTAGTTAATAGTACTTCGATTGCAGGTGATTCCTTCTGTGTTTTCAGTCACTCGAAAAATTACACACACTTTTACGACTACACTACTAAAAATCCGGCTAAAGCAACCACACTTGGTCGCTAAATGGGATAAAATAATTAAAAAATAATTAAAAAATACTTATAAAATTTAAAAGTAGCAACCAAAGTTGGTCGCTAAATAAATAGAGACCAACTTTGGTCGCTAATCGTGGACCCAGTTCTAACGTTCAACAATTATCTTATTATTTTAAATATTTTATAAAATATAAAATAAATCTGATTTATAGTTAGCGACCAGATTTGGTCGCTAATATTGATTTTTGGATAATTAGCGACCAAAGTTGATCTCTTTTCAGGTCAACATTGGTCAAAATTAAAAATCACTTTTATATTTACTATATAAATAATATAAATGTAATCCGTTAACACTTTTGTAATACAAGAGATGAATACACTAAAATATACTNTAAGTTGATGAATCAATTTACAAGTGTATAAATCCCTAAAATCACCCGACCTTGTGTTACTAGCGCTTCATATATATATATATAAGAAAATGAAGCGTTAGGAACACATGATCGGGTTATTTTAATGAGGGATTGATACATATATACGGCTATCAAAGTGTGTGTGTGTGTGTATGTATATATATATACTGACACACACAGACATGAGCAACGGACAGCTTTCCATTACCGTCAACCTTGTCACTCTCAATTAAACTTCTTTTCCTCTTGGAAAATGAAGTAGAGAATTCCTCTATAACCTCTTCTTTTATCTGCTTAGGAAATGTTAAATTCTTACCTACACCATCACTGTTTGAAACACATGCCATTGCCTTCACATCATCATTGTCGCTAATGAGAACAACAATTTATCAAAGACACACCCTTCCAGGTACTGTATCCAAGTTATTCTCTGTATCCAAGTTCATCCCGAGTAATATTACTACGAGGATAATCACCAAAGCCACCAGACAGCTTTATGATGCCAATGAAGCAAGATGAGCTATTCAGCGAGCCTCGACTGTACATGTAATTTTTTTACTTTTCATTAAGTATTTTGGTTTACTTTTATATAAAATTTGAAATACTAATTCAATGTAATTTTTCTTATAGGGTCGCTTCACATCTGACGTGGAGGAATTCATACACAGTCAGCCACCTAATGAGTTAGGTGAGGCAATTCAACTTTCGGGTGAGGATGCTGAAAGAACACTTAGTTTTATATACTTAGTTTTTCTTAGTTACTTTTATATACTTTGAACTAGACAATAGAACCGGTTTTCGAATGGGCTTGTAATAAGCGTTAACTTAGTTTTGTTAGTTTAATGTGTTAGTTCTATTGAACTTTATACTTTGTTGGTTTTAATATTGTTGTTAATATTATTATTGTTGTTGTTGTTGGTATTGTTGTTGCTTGTAATAGGTTTTGGTATGGTGGCAGGTGGTATAGCTGCCAAAACAGACAGTTTCTGCCAAAATTATACCCAAAAAAGCAACCAATTTTGGTCGCTTTCCTATTTAATTTTTTTTTATGTGCAATAGCGACCAAGGTTGGTCGCTAAGTAACCCAGATTTTCAGAATAGCGACCAACTTTGGTCGCTATTCTATGAAAAAAATAAATTCTGGAAATTAGCGACCAATGTTAGTCGCTTATGTATAAAAAAAAAATTCTTGCAATTAGCGACCAATGTTGGTCGCTTTTGTATAAAAATATTTAAAAAATTAAACAATAAGCGACCAACTTTGGTCGCTATTTTCCAGATTTTAAAATATTTTATTTTATTTACAGACCAAAGTTGGTCTCTATATTTTGTATAATAATAAATAAATAAATATTGTAATTTAAATATAGTGACCAACTTTGGTCGCTATTTTCCAGATTTTAAAATATTTTATTTTATTTACAGACCAAAGTTGGTCTCTATATTTTGTATAATAATAAATAAATAAATATTGTAATTTAAATATAGTGACCAACTTTGGTCGCTAAATTTATATTATTAAAATAATAAAGCGACCAAAGTTGGTCTCTTTTTTTGATACCCGGAATATTTGGTCAATTTAATATAGAGGCCAAAGTTGGTCGCTAAAATTAGCGACCAACTTTGGTCTCTATGGTAAAGGGACCAACAAAATAGC
Organism: Nicotiana undulata; assembly: GCA_005239495.1. Classification (NCBI taxonomy): domain Eukaryota; kingdom Viridiplantae; phylum Streptophyta; class Magnoliopsida; order Solanales; family Solanaceae; genus Nicotiana; species Nicotiana undulata. Next base: position 98,981 of record ML278165.1, read on the forward strand.
AACCAAGCCTGTTTGGACGCATTTTGGTCGCTTTTCACTGTTTAGGGACCAACTTTGGTCGCTTTTTGTGGTCGTTTTTCCCCAAATTTTTAGTAGTGCTAGAAGAACCTATAAATACAATTATTTAAAAGGATTATTATACAAGTGTAAAAAATATTACATTATGATATATTTTAATATGTTATAACAGAATTGTTTACCTTATTTTTTAAGACAATGAAGTATAGTTATCTGCAAATCTATCTATCTATATATATATATATATATATATATATATATATATATATATATATATATATATATATATATATATATATACTATATTAAAAACACGAAGGCTCTTAGCAAAATGTTGTTCGCTTTTTTTACCCTTTAAAAACAGATTTCGTACTAGATAAAATAGTCATTTCAATTATTTCTCTCATATGTAAGAATAATCATTTAATTATTTTCCTAATATTTAGAATTCTAAAAATCAACTAATGTTTCCTTATTTAAATTGTATAAAGTATTTATAACTCAACCAACCATTATTATCTTGGATTACCTTTTAACAATAATGTGCATACAATTAGAACAAATACTTTTATGAGGCTTATCTACAGCAAACATAGGAGATCTATTAAAAATACTTTATTTTTTCCATCACAAAAATTAAATGAACAACCTTAAACTTATACCTTTCGCAGAATTAAATTGCGTTGGCAATCTTTAACTCCAAAATGATTTCTTTTGAAAAGGAGATAGAGTTCTTGTGTTTTATTGATAAGGTAAAAACTTCTATGAAAATCAAAGTGAAAAATATATACTGTGGTAAAATTTAAAGTCTTAATATAAATAATTTAGTTCATCTTGAGTTTAAATACTTATACCATTATGTATATGAACCATAACTAATTTTCATATTGAACTTCTTTCCTCAATCAATATTGTTTTCCTTGTCGATGTTTGAATAATATTCAATAGCTGCACTCAACATTTAAAAAAAATAACTGAGAAAAATAGTTAAGAATACGAGAGAGATGGAGAGAGATGATGATATTCCAGCAAAACAGTAACTTGCCACTAAGCGCAATTGATAGGTCTTGTGTTCGAAACCGACATGCGATTTAGAGAGAGAAGAGTGGTTAATAATAGTTAAGAACGCTGATGGTTCTTCAAACACAAAGATCCACAAATAAAATATTGATCAGGTATATATTAAGTAAAGGATAGAACGCGCAAGTGACTATACATCATTTATATCACAGTCAAACATTAAAAAGCTGAAACGTGCTAACATTAAAATTCGAGTTGTTTGCATTAATTGATTAGCAAAAGAATTCAATCCAATTCCATTATAAATTCATCATATAAGTAAATCATCTTATAATTTACATAAATTTGATCCCTTAAGAAAGAATCAATGGTGAAAAAAAATAGAGGAAATCGATTATGATATAAGTAGTATTAAGAGTTAAATCGCAATTCATTTAAATAAATAAGATCAATAATCGTTATTTAACTTACGGTTTTTTCTTAATTTTTTATTTCATAACTCTAACACGACTATTAACACAATATTTATACGATATTAAAAAATAATATTTACTGGGATAAGGTACACGCACAACCTATAGACTAGTATTATATAAAGTGCAAAGTTTTTCTTATACTATTAGTAGATAAAAGTTAAATAAAATATGAGGAAAAGTAGTATCCCTTCTCATTCTATGAATACAGACTATGCTTCCATCGTGCACATGATCGCATCCTTTTCACTTAACTAAGAGTAATACATGCTGAATTATTAAGCCACTTAATTGTACACCAACCAAATCTAACATATTAACTTTATTAAGAATCGTTTAGGGGGATCTATCGATGCTAATACTGTTTTCTGTTTTCACCGCTATTTATTAAATTAATCCATAATGCCTTTAATTCATGAGTACGTAATCAACATGACAACCTCTTGAGCCTCATCCCTATGGACATCACAGCTAAGTATCATGCATGCATCTCCGTATCTATTGATATATTAGCATCTATAGATTCTAATTAATTAACTAATCGCTTATAATTAAACATTTAGCTATAGAGTATTTTAGAAACAATTGAAGGGCTGCCTATTAATTTAAGCAGGCTTACGTGCCAATTAAAAGTAATATAAAATCCTAATGTTGACTTTTAATAGCCATCTTACTTTTAGAAGAATATGCGTACTCTGTATACATTACAAACGAATAACAGAAAACTCCTTACCAAAGTAGCCGTCGACGTACTAAGAATCATCATAATCAAAACTTTTTACTGCAATAATTTGAACGATCCCTCCACTCCACATACAAATATCATGTGTAGACAATTAAATTCTAAAATTTAAATGCCTACGGGGAAGATGCGGAACTAGAACTTCAACCTCGTGAGTTCTAGATTTTAGAATGAGTAATTTCAGTATTAATAATGTTGGGATATATACTATTAACCATGGTTAGATATAGTATTTATTATGAAATAATTGTTTATTCAGTTTTAATAAGCTTTTAAATAGATCATATATTATTAGTCTTGTCACGACCCGGAATTCCCACATTCGAGATCGTGATGGTGCCTAACATTTCACTTTCTAGGCAAGCCAATGTTAGAACAATTTATCCATTTTCAACACTTCAAATTAAGTGATAAGAAAGAAACTGAAATAATCCAAAGTGAAAATGTGGAAGCCGTAACAACTGAAATATTTAATACAACCCCGGACCCGATGCCACAAGTGCTAGAATAGTACAAATAAGGGTCTGAACACATAAAGTTGTCTGAGAGAAAATACACAGCTAATTAAAGGAAAGGGGACTCTCGGAGCTGCGGACGCTGAGCAGTTGTACTTCAAGTTTGTAACGACCCGACCGGTCGTTTTGAGCATTTGCACTTCGCTCGGTAGTTTGCGGGCATGAGTATCTCCGTATGATGTATTATGACTTGCGTGAATCGTCGATTTTGATTTTCAGGCTATTCGGAATCGGTTTGGAAGAATGAATTTCATTGTTGAAGCTTTAAGTTGAAAAAATTGACCTAGTTAGACTTTTTATGAATTTGACCCCGGAACGGAGTTTTAATTGTTCTGTTAGGTCTGGATGGTTATTTTAGACTCGCGCGTATGCCCGGATTTGTATTTGGATGTTTCTAGAAGGTTTCAGCACAATTGGCGAAAGTTGAAAATTTGAAGGTATGGAAAGTTCATAAGTTTGACCGGAAGTAAACTTTGAGGATATCAGATTCAGATTGTGGTTTCGGGAATCGGAATAGCTTCGTCATGTCATTTGGGACTTGTGTGCAAATTTTAGGTTCATTTCGGGACGATTTGATATATTTCGACGCGAGTTCTGGAAATTTTAAAGTTCAAAGTTCATAGATTTCGATTTGAGGTGTGATTCGTCGTTTTGACATTTTTATGTGTGTTTTGAGACCTCGAGTAGGTTCTTTTTATGTAAAGGGACTTGTTGGTATGTTTGGACGGGGTCCCGAGGGGCTTGGACGTGTTTAAGATTGATTTCGAATCATTTTTCTCCATTTTGGAACTGTTGTGTTCTGCTGTTTTCTGGTGTTTCAGTTCTTCATCGCGTTCGCGTGGCTAGTGTCGCGAACGAGTAGTGTATCTCGATGGAAGTAGATTTCTCTTCTTCGCGTTCTCGCAGAGTTGGGGCAAGTCTCTTCGCGTTCGCGTATGGAGGATCGCGTTCGCGCAGTGTTGAGGTTGGCAGCTGGGAATTTGAGCATTCTTCTATGTGATCGCGTAAGGTTGGTCGCGTTTGAAACTTTGGCAGTTGTGTTCATCACGTTCGCGTGGGGTGTATCGCTAATGCGTAGAGTTTTTGTGGCAGTGTGAGTTTTATTAATCGCGAACGTGATGAGTTTCTCGCGTTCGCGAAAGAGGGGGCCGGGGCAGATTATAAAGTACTCTATTTCGAGGGGTTCAGCCATTCTTACATTTTGGGAGCTATGGAGCTCGGATTGAGGCATTCTTGAAGCAATTTTCATCATATGAATTGGAGTAAGTGTTCTATACTCGGTTTTGATTATATTTCATGAATCTATCTTCGATTTTAGCTACGGAATTGTGGATTTAAAGAGGAAAATTGGGGGTTTTGGCCTAAAGTTTCATAATATGAATTTTTGAGTTTTGAACATCAATTTGGAGTAAGAATTGAGTGAAATTAGTATGGTTGGGCTCGTAGCTGAATGGATGGTCGGATTTTGTGAGTTTTGTCGGGTTCCGAGGTGCGGTCTCGAGTTGGGATTTTGGACCGATTTCGGGCTTTGTTTCAAGATTTGATCTTTTACGATCGAAATTGGTTCCTATAACATTGTTTGATGTTTTTGAATTGTTGTTGGTTAGTTTGGAGCTATTCGGAGGTCGGAACGCGGGGGATGGCATCTTTGGAGCATCGCTTGGCTTGCTCGACATTGGTATTGGGTCTTTCGAGGTAAGTAACTCTTCTAAACTTAGTGTTGTGAGTACGAAGCCCCGCAATACGTGTTATGTGATTGGTATTGAGGTGACGCACATGCTAGGTGACGGGCGTGTGGGCGTGCACCATGTGAATTGGGACTCTTTTGCTTCCATGGCACTGTACAGCGACCCTAGTTTGTTGATATTTGTGTTTTCTCCACGTGATAAAGTAATCGAGCTGTCAATCATGCTAAATATCATGTTTAGGCTTCATGCTGATGTCCCTAGGAAGTGGTCGTTTCTTGTTGTCTTCTCACTGATTTCATTGATAGTTTTTACTCAGTCATATTCATGCATTCCTATCGTACCTCAGTCTTAGTTGTTATTATTGATACATTATATCATTATTGCCGGGCTAGTTTCACTACATTGTGAGCCCGTGAGCAAGACTGGAGAGAGTGATGACTGAGTGAGAGTAACATTATGGGTCGGGCTTCACGCCGCAACATATTATATTTACATATGGGTCGGGCTGCATGCCGCAGCATATTATATATTTACCTTATGGGTCGGGTTGCACGCCGCAAAAATATATTGATTATATTTTATTGGATCGAGCTGCACACCGCATCAGTATCGCATCGGGCTGCACACCGCAATAGTATTGGGTCGGGCTGCACGCCGCAACAATATAGTGCTTGGGCTGAAAGAGCCCCTTCGGAGTCTGTACACCCTCAGTGAGCGCACTCGACTATATATATGTGGATCGGGCTGTAGGCCGCAACAGTTGTTATACAACGCTGAGTGATTTAGTGTGCTGAGTATTGAGCATAGTGAGAGAGGATGCGATACAGGAAGATTGAGTACTCTGAGAGTGTGAGTACATGATTCTTTTCCTAGATACATGGCATTTGCATGCACACATAACATACAGACATAGAGATGCATTTTTCCTCATGATATACGGTATCACGTCATTAATGACTTATTATACACATTGATATGTGGGCATGGAGAGGCATTTTATACTTGTTATTTAGAAAGAAAATGAAACATTTCTATTTATTGTGGAAGGAATATTTGGAAAATTACAGTTTTCAAATTTACCCGTACTTTTGGTATTTTCGGTAAGAGATTTGGGATTTTTCACTGAGATACTTGAAAAACATGACCATTTTCTGCAACTGTGAACTAGTTGAGTATTTTTACTTCAGAGATACCTCTTTTATACATGTATTATGTTGTTATGAACTGTTAGTGAGATATTTGTATTGAACCCGACCGAGTGCTAGCTTGTCACTACTTTCAACCTAAGGTTAATTTTGTTACTTACTGAGTACATGGGTTCGGTTGTGCTCATACTACACTTCTGCACCTTGTGTGCAAGTGTTGGTTGTTGATGTTGTTGTGTTCGATGGGAGCTGGATTGATGACGTACCTGCGTCCCGGTTGTGGCTGCCCCTTGTTCGTGGTAGCTTTAGGTCTATAAAGCTCTGTTTATGTACTTTTCAAACAGGCTATGTATTTATTTCATTTTTGCTTTGTAAACTCTATTCATAGAAGCTCATGATTTGTACTACCAGTCCTTGAGAAATGTATAACATTCAGTAAATTACTTTCGTTTAATTGTCTTGTTATTATTATTGAAATTGGATAATTATTAGTTGGATTACCTAGCGGGTTGGGTTAGGTGCCATCACGACTAGTGGATTTGGGGTCGTGACAAGTTGGTATCAGAGCTCTAGGTTTATAGGTTCTACAAGCCATGAGCAAGTTGTTTAACCAAAGAATGAAATTCCTTGACCAAAACTATTTTAGGATAAATGCGTGTTAATGATAATCGCGTGAATAATATAATGAATAAAGGAATAATAAGCAGTATAGAATGCAGAAAAGTAAAGTAGTTTGTATTCGAAAATTCAGATGCCCTTATGGGTTACATTTCTTCCCTTTATATAGGGGTTTCCTAGTATAACGTTTGGTTCCTGTCATGATTGCTCATTAATGGCTAATTATTACATTAATGAGGCGTTACAAAGGATAACTGTAACTGTTGTATAGGAGTTACGTAACGTATAAGTCATTAACTGTTGATTCTTGAATCTGCCCGTAGCTTCGTCTGGGTTCACTGTGACCGTATCTCTTCTTTGTCATTAAGTTTCCCGTGTTTGATGAACTCGTGTGTTTATTGACCGTGCCTCTTTGTCCCGTACCTCTTTACAGAATCAAGTCTATCTGTTGCGTTTTCCTTGGTCCACGTGGCTAGCTGAGTTGTCAAGGTCTTGCTTACGTGTGATACTCTTTTTTACCAATACAGATAGTCCCCCCACTTACCATATATTTGTCGATTAATATTTGGTAAGTGGATATGCATTTTCGGCGGGAATATTTTGCCGCCGCTTTGCTTCGTAACATTGTATCTTTTTATGAACACAATCGCCGTTTATCACTTCCATTTAATTCTCCTTCCATGTGTCCTTTTTTGATTGGCTCTGCAATAAATCGGCACTTTTTAAGGCTTTTTGCAGGTATATCAGTTCCGAAGTGACATCTTTGATTGTGACTTTTCATCATTATTCTTCCATGTTTTGACGGTTGCCCTTATGTATAAATAGTCTTCTTCCTTTCTTTACTTTCACGGAACACTTTCATACTTAATTCCTCTTTTGCAAAGAATTTTCCTTTGTTTTCGTAAAGATGTCTTCATCAAACCAACCAGAAAAGGTTATAGACGTAGAGACTCTGGCATCTTCTTCTGCTCCATCTAGGAGCCGGAGAGGTGGTCGACTGAGGAGTCTGGGATCTGCCTCTACTAGAGGTTCTTCTTCCCCTCTGGTTTCTCCTCCTTCCGCTAGGTATTTGTTGTCCCCTAGAGCTAGGTCTTCTCACTCTGTTTCTAAGAGTAAGGATGATATTCGTGAACCCAAAGTTGACAAAATTATTCCTGCTGAGATAGTCTTTACAAGGGAAAATTCATCTATCGCTGAACAGTCTTCTTCTTTGGAGAGTGTAGATAAGTATGCGGCAATTATTACTGAAGGTCACATTCCTCTGGTCCAAAGGGAATGTTCTTGGGAGTCTAATGTTCCTATTCTTGTGCCGAATAATAATCAGAGGATTACGTCTTACAAGATGGGTTATTCCTTCGTTTACACTTATCCTTTTACACTAGGATTTAAACCTCCCATCGACCCTGTTATCATCGAGTTTTTCCTCTTATTCAATATCTGTCTAGGACAAGTCGGTCCTTTAGTATGGCGAGTAGTTTCTTGCTTGAGAGTTTTAGCTTCTAAGGTTTTAGTTCCCTTCACCTTCCACCATCTTATTCATTTATATTCTCCTGTCTTATTTCGTCAAGGGGTTTTTACTCTGGCTGCTCGGAGTAAAAGAGTTTTAGTAACCCCATGTGACGATAAGGACAGAGGTTGGTACCTCAAGTACGTTGCCATTCCCACTGTTGTTTTAGTTGGTGAAAACAATCTTCCCTTCCTTGAGAAGTGGAACCGTGCACGTAAGTGCTTTTTGGTTCGTATCTATTTTCTTCATTTAGATTTGAATTGCGTTTTTAATACCGGATCTGTTTTTCTCTTCTTTTTCAGCAATCATGAATAATGTCGAGAATGTCTCCGATATTCGTGATTGGGTAGAGAGAATGTTGTCTGCCGCTCCTGTTGAAGAAAGATCTTGGAAGTACTTTTTCATGAAGTACAACTGGATTGTTAAGACCCACAGTAAGCGAAGTGTTTCTTACTTCCTGCCTTACCTGAGTTCTTTTTATTCTCATTTAATGTTTCCCTTTTTTCTTGATAGGATTTTCTTCCCGTGGGGCATCTGGTTCGTCACTCCCGAAGATGTCTTTTCTCATGCTCAGAGCATCTTTGCCAGTTCTTCAAAGAGAAAAGTCAGTGATCCCCATTCTGGAGGGGAAGAGAAAGAAGGAAGAGAGGGTGATTTGGTGCACCGGTCGAGAAGAAGGCGAGTAGTTTCAGATTATGAATCTGCTCCCAAGTCTCTTCCTTCCGTTTTGGCAATTAGGCCCTCTTCTTCGCGAGATGAATCTCATTCCCCGGTTCAAGATCCTGCCGAGCGTCTTTTCCATGAGAGGTTTGACTTTGACCCTGATGATGTTCCTTTAGCTACTATCTTTCCTGATTTTTCTATTGTTGCTGCTCCTCTTGCTATTACTATCGCTCTCCGTCTGTATCTGTTATTTCCTCAGCTCATCATCCATCCGTATCTGTTGATGTTCTCGTGGCTCCCTCAGCTCCTCGTCCGTCCGTATCTGTTGTTGCTCCCTCCGTTCCTGCTTCTGTGCCTTCCAGCAGGGAGATGTAGAGGGTTATAATTGAGGTTCCAGCCGGAGGGAGTCTTTTTAAGAAGACGGGTGAGCCTGAAGTCTGGCTCAAACCACTGATCGGCTCTGAAGAGAGGTCCAAACTTGACAGCCATTCAACTCTTACTTGGGCCAACGAAGTGGTGCACAATTCTTTGAAGGTATGCCTTTGAATTTTTCATACATACAATTTTCTTCGAATAACAATTTAACATGTTGTTTTACTGTTTTTTGTAGACGCACCTTATTGGCTTAGAACTCATGAAGAGAGTTTCAAATTCAGAGAATGAATTAAAAGAACTCTGTGAGCTTCAGTTTGATTTTGACAATATGAAGGCACAATATGATGGCTTAAGGATAGACATGGATGCTCTAGTGGAAGAAAGGCATAACTTAAAGGAGCAGTTGAGGATTGCTGCTATGAAGTTAGCAGTGGAGAGAGCTTCTTCCAGCCAGGTCAACAAGGACAAAGATATTCTTGAATCCTCATTTGCTGAACATTTGTCGAAAGCCACGGAGGAAATCAGGAATCTAAAGCATATGCTGGGGCAGAAGGAGGAATACTCCAGTGAACTTGTACGGAATCTTTCCCAGACTCAAGAGGATCTTCGTGAAGCCCAAGTCAAAGTTCGAACTCTGGAGGAGTCAGTTGTACCTTTGAAGGTTTCCCTTGAAGCCGCCGAAGCTGAGAAGGATAGCTTGAAGATTGATTCAAGCATGGTCAAAGGATTATAGTTATCTTGAAGAGGCGACATCCGTTGACGTGAGTTGGGCGTATATGAGTGCTCGTCATGATACGTTAATGGAAATGGGCCAGGAGGGTTTCGACCTTAATGCTGAGATTGCTAAATCTAAAGAGGCCATGGAGAAGACTCAACGGGGTCTTGAATCTTCTCCATCTGATGAATCCTATGATCTTCAAGCAGCTGCCGTTCCTCCTCCTCAAGAATGAAGATTTTGTTATCCCCACTCCTTTTTTTCTTCTTTATTTCTTTGGATTGATGTGATTACTCCCAGTTCCATCGGGGGTAAGTCTGAAACTTTAAAGTCCCAACTGACAACTTAGGGGCACAAAAAATGTAAATACTTATGTGGCTAAGTACTAGTTAGTACGGACTTAACCGCTTATTTTAATTTCAATACAATCTCGAGACTTTTTGCTATGAGTTTGAATGTTACTCTTTTAAGTCGATTGTATGTATTGCTTTTCTGAGGTTTTTGTTTGTACCTCTTAGCTTTTTTGCATGAAAATACATATTTCACTTTGAACCTTTTCACAGTAGGTGTAGTGTTCGTATAAATTTTTAGCCTTTGTTTGTGACAGGCTTTGTTTATGAGTTAGGGCCCTTTTTGATTAATACTTAATGAAGAAGACGTCTCAACTTCATTGGAATGCAATAGAGTGATAGGAATTTCTCACATGTTTAAGAATGTTTTTGTGAGAAGTTTTTATTTGAACTTTCACAACATTTTACATGTGTTATGATTATCATCTAAGACTCATGTTGCAACTGTTTTGTTTTAACAGATTTGATAATCACTTGTATTTCGCAACTGTTTTTCATAGGTAACAGTTTTTTCGAGTTAATACAAGGAGATAACTGTTTTTCATTAGTAACAGTTTTTGTAAATGTTGGGTTTTTACCCATAACTGTTTTTATTTGCAACAGTTTTATAACAAGTACGAGAGAAATGTATCGTGATTCGTAACTGTTTTATTTGATAACAGTTTTGAGAATAAATACAAGGGTTATGATCTTTCATCCGTAACTGTTTTATTTGAATAACAGTTTTCTACTTGAGTACAAAGATTTCGTAACTGTTTTTTTATTATAACAATTTTTTGACTAAGTACAATGATGATGATCTTCTATCCCTAACTGTTTTTTGTCGCAACAGTTTTTGTATAAGTGTAAGATGTACATTTCTTCGTCGTAGCTGATACTTTGCCTTTTAACCTGAACATGGTTCGAAGGTTTTTTAGAGTAGGCTTTGTAATTCTTGTGCTGGAGTCTTCAGTTCTTTTAGTTTTGCTCGTATCACTTGACTTGTTGGGTAAATGGTTCTTTTAGGCTCGAGCTTTTGACTTCTGGCAGTCTTTTTGCTTCATCTTGGCCTTCCATACTGTATAGTCCCCCAAGTGTTTGAGCTTTGAAGAATGAGATCTCGAGCACTTGATTGTTCCTTCTTTGTGGTCCTTTCCCTGAAAAAGGAAAACATTCCGGACTCGAAGGTATATACTTTTTTAGATGATGACTGCTTAACCCTTTAAAATATCCATCAGAAAGTGTAACCCTAGACCGGGAATTGTGTTATTTCCTCGTGTCTTTGCAGGTCTAATTCCATCATATGGTGATGGGTTAGCTTTTTGCCTATCATCTAAAAAAGTTAGTAAAATTTAAATATTCAAAGATAAAATCGAACATGTGATACCTGACCGGGGCTACTTCTTTTCCTTAGAAGTAGTATTTCTTCAGGTGGATGGCGTTCCAGCATCTAAAAAAGTTAGTAAAATTTAAATATTCAAAGATAAAATCGAACATGTGATACCTGACCATGGCTACTTCTTTTCCTTAGAAGTAGTATTTCTTCAGGTGGATGGCGTTCCAGCTCGTTGGTAGAATCCTGCCGTCCATGGCTTCCAACTCGTACGCACCTTTCCCAGCTATGCCCCGGACCTTATAGGGTCCTTCCCAATTTGGATTCAATTTGACAGCTGCTGCTTCTTTTGTTGATTGGAAAACTTTTTTAAGTACGAAGTCCCCAATCTTAAAATATCTTAAATGAGCTTTACGATTGTAATATCGCTCTATGATTTGCTTTTGAGCTGCCATCCGTATTAGAGCTGCTTCTCTTCGTGACTCGAGCAAGTCCAAATTGGTTTGGAGTTTGGCATCATTTGTTTTCTCCGTAGATGTTGTCACCCTCAAACTTGGTTCGCTGATTTCCACGGGTATTAATGCTTCTGAGCCATAAACAAGTGCGAAAGGGGTTTCTCCCGTAGCTGTTTTTGACGTAGTTCTGTATGCCCATAATACTGCTGGTAATTCGTCGGGCCAACTGCCTTTGGCTTTATCTAAGCGCTTCTTTATATTGTTGATAATTATATTGTTCATAGACTCAGCTTGTCCGTTAGCTATGGGATGATATGGTGTTGAAGCAATCCGTTTAATTTTCCAACTTTCGAAGAACTCCGTGATTTAAGAGCCTATTAACTGTGGACCATTATCACACACGATCTCCTTTGGAATTCCAAATCGGCATATTATGTTTCGCCATAAAAAACTTTTGACCTCCTTTTCCCGCACTTGTTTGAATGCTTCCGCTTCGACCCATTTTGTGAAATAATCAGTAAGCACCAGAAGAATTCGTACCTGTCCTTTAGCTAGGGGAAGAAGTCCCACTATATCCATTCCCCATTTCATAAAGGGCCATGGTGATATGATAGAATGTAATAGCTCCGCTGGTCTGTGCATATTATTGGCAAACCGTTGACACCTATCGCATTTTGAGATGAAATTCTCCGCGTTTTCTTCCATCTTAGGCCAATAGTACCCTGCTCTAATTAGGGTTTTACTAAAGACCTTGCTCCTGCATGATTTCCACAATGTCCTTCGTGGACTTCTTTTATCACGAACTCCGTCTGATGAGGTCCGAGGCATTTAGCTAGGGGTCCCCCGAACATTTTACGATACAACGTGTTATGTACAAGACAATATCTTGCTGCTTTGTAGCGAAGCGCTTGAGCTGCTTTCTTGTTTTCAGGCACGGTACCACTATGCAAGAAATTGAGAATTTCGTTTCTCCAATCCCAATTTAAATTATTGAAAGATACCTCATTTCTTTCCTGGTCAATCGCTGAATGAAAGAGGTGGACAGACAATGGTGTTGTCTTTATTGGTCACTTCTGTGACTGCCGCAAGGTTTGCTAACGCATCTGCTTCAACATTTTCCTCCCTGGGTATTTGTATTATTTTCCACGTTTTGAACTATCTTACAAGTTCTCGTGCCTTTTCTAAATATTGTTGCATTCGAGTTTCTCGAGCGATGTAAGTCCCCTGCATTTGGTTTACCACCAATTGAGAATCGTTGTTGATCTCGATTTGTTGAATTGACAGCTCCTGAGCTAATTCTAAACCTGCAATAACAACCTCGTACTCTGCTTCATTGTTAGTGATTGGATAACACTTAATAGCTTGTCGTATCTTTTCACCCGTGGGTGATGTCAGTACAATGCCTAATCCAGCTCCTTTTACATTAGAAGAGCCATCTGTAAATAGGGTCCATTGACCTGGGTTTACACCATTGAAGAGTTGTAACTCTTTTTCCACTTCAGGGGTAATATTGTTGCTAAAGTCAGCTAAAAAGTCTGCTAATATTTGCGATTTAATTTCCGTTCTTGGTTGATATGTTATATCATGCTTACTTAACTCTATTGCCCATTTGGCTAATCTTCCTGATAGTTCTTGTTTGTGCAGAATATTTCTTAAAGGATATGAAGTCACGACAGTGATTGGATGACATTGAAAATAAGGACGTAATTTTCTTGATGCCATTATTAAAGCTAAAGCTANAGGATTGCTTACATTTTTCTTCCCTTACCAGTACTGCACTTACGGCAATTTCTGAAACAGCCAGGTAGATGTATAATCTTTCTCCTTCTCTTGCCTTCGATAGCAGTGGTGGTTCTGATAAGTAAATCTTCAAGTCTTTGAGTGCCTGCTAACATTCTTCAGTCCACTCGAACTTTTCTCGAAAGACCTAGAAATAAATCTCCCTAAAGCTGCTATTCTTCCTGTTAATCTTTGAACTTCTTTTTTATTCTTCAGAATTTTAGGTATTTCTTCTATAGCTTTTATTTGAGCCGGATTTACTTCTATTCCTCTATTAGATACAAGGAATCCTAGAAACTTACCAGATTGTACTCTGAAGGCACATTTTTCCGGATTGAGCTTCATATTATACCTACGTAAGATGTCAAAAGTAATAGAGAGATGCTGGAGATGATTTTCCGCTTGTGTTGATTTTACAAGCATATCATCGATATAGACTTCCATCGTTTTTCCTAAATGTTCTTGGAATATTTTTGTTACTAACCTTTGGTAAGTGGCCCCTGCATTTTTCAAGCAAAAAGGCATGACCTTATAACAATAAGTCCCCCTGTTAGTGATGAATGTAGTTTTTTCTTCATCTAGGGAATCCATTTTAATCTTGTTATAACAGAATATGCATCCAAAAAACTTAACAATTCATGACCTGCGGTAGCATCGATCATTTGATCTATATGTGGCAAAGGAAATGAATCTTTAGGACATGCTTTATTTAAATCAGTATAATCTACACATACCCTCCATTTGCCGCTCTTTTTAGGCACCACTACTATGTTAGCCAGCCAGTCAGGATACTTTACCTCTCGTATCGAGCCTATGTTCAGTAGTTTTTGAACTTCCTCGTCAATCACTTGATTTTTGAAAGGTCCTTGCTTTCTTTTCTTTTGCTTAACATGTGAGAAGGATGGATCTTCATTTAGTTTATGAGTTATCACTTCTAGTAGGATACCTATCATATCTAAGTGGGACCATGCAAAACAGTCCTCATTAGCTTTTAAATGATTGACTAACATACCTTTTTGCTCAAGAGTTAGTCTTTCCAGCAATTTTGTACCAATATACAACTTTCTCTCGGGCTTTTGTTCAGAAAGCGGAAAAACCTCAAGTTCTTCAGCAGTTGTTTTAATATGCTTGTCTTTTTCTGGTTCACGAATGAAATCCGGTCTGGAGTCTATGTCTGCATGTTCTGGCTCATCCTTGATGGTAACAAGATTTGTTTCATCGTTATCTCCTTCCGTATCTATTTGAATATTCATTTCTTTTGTACATAGTTGATCAGAGGTTTATTCCATACATGTTTGTTGAGGAGCTTCTGTTTGATAACTTGCTGTCTCTCCCGTATCTTTTTTGTTGTGAAGAGCTATCGAATTGATATTTCTCGAAGTTTGCTGGTCACCTCTAATTTGTCTTACTCCCCACTTTGAAGGGAATTTTATTACCTAATGTAAGGTGGATGGGACCGCTTTCATATCATGGATCCATAGTCTTCCCAACAAAACGTTATAAGCCATCTCTGTTTCAATGACTTGGAATTTCGCATTTTTGACGACTCCTTCGGCGTAAGTGGTATGTTCGATTTCTCCTTTAGTTATCACTGTCAAATTATCGAACCCAGATATGGCTCGTGCCTTTGGGATCATTTCATTTTCTACCAACATTTCCTCCACGATTTTTATCAAAATAATGTTGACTGAACTGCCTGGATCAATCAACACTCTTTTAACGTTAGTGTCATGAATAATTAAAGATATTACCAATGCATCGTTATGAGGAAACATTAATCCTCCAAAATCTGCATCATCAAAAGTTATTTGATCTTCCTTCGTCTCTTCTCGAACTCGTTTCTCGTGGGTACTTGTGACTTTTGATGCTGACTGGAAGACTATGCCGTTCACTTCTTCCCCTCCATGTATGACGTTGACAGTTCATTTTGGGGAAGGAGGTTTTGGGGGCTCCTGCCTGTTCTTCATATATGCCTGTTTACCTTTATCACTAAAAAATTCTGTTAAGTAGCCCTGTTTTAATAGATGTTCTATTTCACCTTGCAAAAATCTGCAATCTGCAGTTCTATGGCCATGATCATTGTGGAATTCATACCACTGATCAAGGTTTCTCCTGTTATGATTAGATCGCATTTCTTTGGGCCATTTAACCTTGTCTCCGATATTTCTCAATATTGAGACAAGTTCAATACTGCTCACATTGAAGTTATGGTCTCCAATTCGAGTATTAACCCTGGATCGTTCATCTCGATCTCTCCTGGATCTGGATGAGGATGAGCCTATATCTCTTCCTGATGGTCTTGTATTTTCGAACCTGGGACGTATGTTACGTCCCTAAGGTCCTAAGTAAGGATCGTACCTGTTTTTACCTGACCTTTTCTCTGGTTCTGGACGTCTGGTTCTGGGATATTCTTCATCTTTTGATCGAGCAATGATATCTTCTTCGATTCTGAGTTTGGTACTGTACCTGTTATACACATCACTCCATGTTGTAGCTGGGAATTCTCTCAGACTTTCTTTAAGTCGTCTTGTGGCTTCTGAGCTTTTATCGTTTAAGTTTCTTGCAAATGCCATGGCTGCCCAATTGTTAGGCACCTTTGGTAATTGCATTCTTTCTCGTTGAAACCTTTCTACAAATTCACGAAGCAATTCCATGTCTCCTTGCTTTATCTTGAATATATCTTCCATTCGTTTTTCAACTTTTTGTGCACCAGAGTGTGCTTTTATAAACGAATCAGCAAGTTCAGCAAAGGAATCTATAGAATTTTCAGGGAGAAGAGAATACCAGGTTAAAACTTCTTTTGTGAGCGTTTCCCCAAATTTCTTGACAAGGACCGATTCGATCTCCTCTTTTGTTAAGTCATTGACTTTTACTCCAGTAGTGAAGGCAGTCACGTGATCGCGTGGGTCAGTTGTTCCATCATATTTAGGAAGGCATTCTAAATTTCTTGGGTATATGCAATGGAGTCGCATTTGGCTTCCAAGGTTGTTGAGAATATCTATCAACATCAATGCCCTTGATGATAGGTGGCACTTCAAGGATTTACTAGATGCGATCGTTCTGTTCCTTCATCTGTTTCTGCATGGTTAGTAATAAATTTTGTAAGTCAGAGTTATTAGTCGTACCTGGTCTCGTTTCAAGAAATGCATTGGGGGTTTCACCTCTGGTTGAGTTTATTAATCCAGACTGCGGATTCTCTACTACGATCGTATTATTTGAAGGCGACGTTAGTGGTACTGGAGGTGCCTGTGGTAATCCTCTCGCAAATTCTTGCAAAGCTTGCCCTACGTATTCAGCAATCATTTGCCTTATTTGATCTTGCTCTATTGGTTGCTCATTATTGTTACGATGGTTATCAGATCTTTCAAGGGATGATTACCTCGAAGCACATGGTGTTCCTCGAGGAGATGGAACTGGGGTTCCATTTCCTTGTTGGTTGTTGTCGTCATTGTTGTTGACGTTGTTGTTGTCGTTGTTGTCGGAATTCAACATGATTTAAAGGATATCAGTTGGTAAACACACTATGATTATCAGATTTCCCAATAACGGAACCAATTTGTTTAACCAAACAATGAAATTCCTTGACCAAAGCTATTTTAGGATAAACGCGGGTTACTAATAATCGAGTGAATAATATAATGAATAAAGGAATAATAAGCAGTATAGAATGCAGAAAAGTAAAGTGGTTTGTATTCGAGAATTCAGATGCCCTTATGGGTTACATTTCTTCCCTTTATATAGGGGTTTCCTAGTATAACGTTTGGTTCCTGTCATGATTGCTCATTAATGGCTAATTATTACATTAATGAGGCGTTACAAAGGATAACCGTAACTGTTGTATAGGAGTTACGTAACGTATAAGTCATTAACTGTCGATTCTCGAATCTGCCCGTAGCTTCGTCTGGGTTCACTGGGACCGTATCTCTTCTTTGTCATTAAGTTTCCCGTGGTTGATGAACTCGTGGGTTTATTGACCGTGCCTCTTTGTCCCGTACCTCTTTACAGAATCAAGTCTATCTGTTGCGTTTTCCTTGGTCCACATGGCTAGCTGAGTTATCGAGGTCTTGCTTACGTGTGATACTCTTTTTTACCAATACACAAGTGTCTAGTAGAGTCTTGAGGATCGGTATGATGACGTCCATACCTATCTTCGAGAGGCTACAGGGCATTTAGGATATACTTTCCATCTTTCTTTCCTTATTGTGCGACATTGATTCATCTTGAGGAATAACTCTTGAATTCCTTCCATGCATTCACATGCGCACATGATTACTCGGTATCAGTTATGCATCGACGACTTGTGATTCCATGGTAGAGGTGCGAGATGTGATTTTGGCATGCTGACGATGGGCCAGTCTGGAGAACTTGAGACTGGGTTTTGACTGTAGTTTGGGCACAAAGATTTTGATTGTGTGAGCACGTGCTTTTGGACTTATATGTTCGTTGGGGTCGCTATTAGTGGGATTTGTGATTGGATGACTCTGTAGTGAGTATGATGTGACTGTGAGATGTGTTCAGATTGTTCGAATGTGATGAGAAGAGTTTACTTGAGATGTAGCAAGGACTATTGGGTGTTTGATTTATGTCTTGATTTGGCGTATGGCCTCGAGTTATGGGTGTGTTGAAGGACCTCTCATGTTGTTTAGTTGTGGAGTGAAGTAGATCTTCATGTCGTGTTATGAGTTCAGACTCAGGAAGATTAAGTGATTGCGAAATAGTTATGACTATGGAATGGTATAGAGAGATGTCAGTTGAGGCAAAGCAGGTGGGTTACCTCCGCGAGGTGTCCTGAGGTTGTGTGGTCCCTATGATGTTTTTGTAGAAAGTTATCTTTTACCAGTGAACGATATATGCTGCCATTTGAGTTTGGATCGCTTGTGGAAGTTTGCTTGACTATTAGAAGGGTGAATGTGAGAGTTGCAGATAATTTGAAGTATTAGATGGTTTGCGTTACAATAGCTCGGGAAGGATTTAGTTGAATCTCACTGTGGTATTATGGCAATAATAGAGTATGAGCATTGTGTGTTATTATGTGTTATGATCTATGGCTTTGAGCCAAGTGGGGGAGTCTTCTATCGACGAGTTAATTGCACGATTATGTGTTGTATTTGTTTCGGTTTGAGGTATACTAGTGAATCAGTTATGACTGTAAGGGTTGAGATTGAGGATGACTCGAGTAAGGGAATTTCTGGATACGGGTTGTATTACACTCTATGAGTATATGGGAATCATGGAATGATTGAGTGGTTAGTCATGACGGATGTAGTGTGCATGGGGTAGGAATTTGCTCGGTTGCTTAGTCGTGTGCGTTGCTCCCTTGGGGGTTAGTGTGCTAATGGGGAACATGTCGTTCGTCTGTTTGGTCGATTTAATCGAGATTTGAGAAGAGTGGATGATGCTCAAGAATGGTTCGAATGGATTTAAGATTTAAACATAGCTATTTGGAATTTTAAGATTTGTGTGTGGCTAGGAACTGAGAGTTACATTGGACGGTGTCGAGACTTGTGGAATTTTTATATCATTGGGGATTATGCATTTCAGTGTCAAGAAGGTGAAGAAAACAGTTTTAGGTTCACTTAAGGTCTCTTTAGAGTGGGTGACTCGGTTGTGGTGCTTCGGGGTTCTTAATAGGGAAGTCAGTGGCTTATGGGCCTTAGGGTGTTGTGGTTTTATACCAAAATCTCTTGTGTGGTGAATTTTGGTTAGGGATCGTGGTGTTCTAACAAGGAGAAGTATCAATTTGAAGGAAATTTGGAAAGGACTTAGAGAAATAGGACAACTTAGTAGTAGGTTAGATCAGCACTGTAATGGGTATGATCGGTTCTTTTTGGGTACTTATGACGTGGCTAGTCTATACAGGTGTTTCGTGGTGATGCTCTTGGGTTTTGGCGACCTGCGTGGCTAGGTTGAGTTAGAGAGATTCGGTTCTAATAGCTTGGTTATGTACAAATGGGTTTCGAAGAGTTCTCAATGGTTTTTACCATAGTTCAAGGGGTGTATTTCCTACTGGCGTGCGTAACATGTGGTGTATAATGAATTTATCCTAAACGAAATCAAATGGAAGATCCTTGGATAATTGAGTATGTAGTTTCTTGTGACTCAGAGTGGACTATGAAGTTCTCGTATATTTCATATGATGGCATGGTATACGTAGTGTGTTATGTAGGATTGAGATTTACGTGAGAGAGATCACAGTTCAATTTTGAAGGGAAGGTCATGAAATTCGTAGGCAACATGGATGGTTTCAGATGACTAGGTAAATGATATTACTATTTTGTATGTCTTGATGAGATTATACATTTCAGAAGGGGCAATGTGTTTGATTTATGGATACTTCACTAGTACTGCGGCACTTTCCTGGTTGATCGACTATTGACATTCAAATTTCGTTGTGTAGCACGAAAGAATTTTAGAATTATTCCTCGTGGGATGATCGTGTTTGAGAGATGTGCTAGATATTCTGGCGGTAGGGTTGGGATCAGATATGGTGATTCGTGTGCTCTATGGATTTGGAGACTAGGAGGTCTCAGGAGCGGATTGTTCCATGGTTGTGGACGGTGAAGTCGTGGTCGAAGCTAGCCAGATGATGGCATATGTTATGATTCAGTCATTGTGGGTTTTCAGAGGTTTCGTTTTATCTATTTGTTGGCGCCCGAAGTTGATTTGGGGGTCCATTGGTAGTCCCAATTAGGATGTGTATTCTACACCGAGTCGGATTGGTTGGATCCATAATGCTAGTGTTGAGAGATGTGTTATTCGCTCGTTGCTGAGCTTATTCGTGTTCTGAAATTTTCTGTGAGTTACTCTTCTATGCTACGAGGAGTTGTGATTCGTTGGTTTTAGGCACACATGGTGCGGTTCTATTGTGGTCTTATAGCAGAATTTGAGCGAGATGAGTAATTGGGTATTGCATGATTGAGGCGTATTAGTTATGTTCTTTCGGGTTTTGTGTGGCATTGTATCGTCTGATTCTTTGTGGTTATGGTAATGCACTTGGGGTACTGGATGTCGAAATTCACATGGTTATTGATTTTGAGCAGGGTGGATCGAGGTATATTATATGGGCCAACGTCTGGATGGAGTCGCGCATTGCAGCGAAGTTATGTTAAGATATGAACCTTTGTGTTAGAGTCGGGTGATAGTTCTACGGTGTGTGATGGGTTTTTAGCTTTTGTGGTGGTGGTACCCGTTGAGTTTGCGGGACGGTTCTCTTGATTGATTCATTATTGTGATTGAATACATTTGGACTGTTTCTTATTGGTGCATGGATTACACGGTTTGTGGCTCTGATAAGTATTTGGTGTTGCGTGTCAGTAGGGTAGTTGGTATTCGATAAGTTGAAGTCGTCAGATCTAGGATGGTTTGTATCGAATTTGATTACGGTATATTTGGAAGGATAATAACGAAATTCAGCTTAGGAATTGGCTATAGTTCTTGTTGAAGGAGAGAGATCTCCACGGCTTGTTGATTTGATGAATGGTTATGAGTTTCCGCATGTCCTTTCATCGGCAATGTACGGAGGTTTTAGAGTGGGTTTTTGTTAGATATGAGGTTTATTACCGGCATTGGGGTGTTTGAGCAGCTGCTTTGTTTAGAAATCATTTCTACGAGTATATGAGTTATGCGATATATCATGCGATTGTAGCTTGGGATATGGTTATGACTTGGTTCCGCTTGTTCAGACTTATACAACGTGTAGGTTGCGAGATGCATATATTATATGAATTCTGGATGCTGGAAAAAAGAAATTGGATTCTAAGGCTTATGGGCTAGGTTGAATTGAGAAATTTCAGTTATGTCATGTTATCGGACATATATGGGATAGGGTGATGTGGGAACACCCTAGGATATGTGCATGGTAAGGTTATGCGGCAGTTTTGTGATTTTGGGAACAACTCTTGGCACGTTCGAGGACGAACGTATGTTTAAGTGGGGGAGAATGTAACGACCCGACCGGTCGTTTTGAGCATTTGCACTTCGCTCGGTAGTTTGGGGGCATGAGTAGCTCCGTATGATGTATTATGACTTGTGTGAATCGTCGGTTTTGGTTTTCAGATTATTCGGAATTGGTTTGGAAGAATGAATTTCATTGTTGAAGCTTTAAATTAAAAGAGTTGACCTAGTTTGACTTTTTGTGAATTTGACTCCGGAATAGAATTTTAATGGTTTTGTTAGGTCCGGATGGTATTTTGAACTCGGGCGTATGCGCGGATTTGCATTTGGAGGTTTCTAGAAGGTTTCGGCACAATTTGGCAAAAGTTGGAAATTCGAAGGTTCGGAAAGTTCATAAGTTTGATGGGAAGTTGACTTTAAGGATATCATATTTGGATTATGGTTCCGGGAATCAGAATTGCTTCATCATGTCATTTGGAACTTGTGTGCAAATATTCGGTTCATTCCGAGATGATTTGATATGTTTGGGCGCGAGTTTTGGAAATTTGAAAGATCAAAGTTCATAGATTTCGATTTGGGGTGTGATTCACAGTTTCGATGTTTTTATGTGTGTTTGGAGGCCTCTAGTAGGTTCGTGTTATGTTAAGGGACTTGTTCGTATGTTTGGACGGCGTCCCGATGGGATCGGGCGTGTTTCGGATTGATTTCAGATCATTTTTCTCCATTTTGACACTGCCGTGTTCTGCTCTTTTCTGGTGTTTCAGTCCTTCATCGCGTTCGTGTGTCTAGTGTCGTGAACGCGTAATGTATCTTGATGGCAGTATCTTTTTCTTCTTCGCGTTCATGAAGTATGTCTCGCGTTCGCGTAGAGTTGGGGCAAGTCCTCTTCGCGTTCAGATCGCGTAAGGTTGGTCTCTTTTGAAGCTTTGGCAGCTGTGTTCATTGCGTTCGCGTGGGGTTTATCGTGAACGCGTAAAGTCACAAACGCAATGGGTTTCCCGCGTTCGCAAAAGAAGAGGCCGGGGCAGATTATAAAGTACTCTATTTCGAGGGGTTCGTCCATATTTACTTTTTGGGAGCTATGGAGCTCGGATTGAGGCATTCTTGAAGCAGTTTTCACCATATGATATGGGGTAAGTGTTGTATACTCGGTTTTGATTATATTTCATGAATCTATCTTCAATTTTATCTATGGGATTGTGGATTTAAAGAGGAAAATTGGGGGTTTTTGCCTAAAGTTTTATAATACGAATTTTTGAGTTTTGAACATCGAATTGGAGTCGGAATTGAGTGAAATTAGTATGGTTGGGCTCGTAATTGAGTGGGTGGTAGGATTTTTTGAGTTTTGTCGGGCTCCGTGGTGCGGTTCCGGTTTGGGATTTTAGACCGATTTCGGGCTTTGTTTCAAGATTGGATCGTTTACGATCAGGATTGGTTCCTATAGAATTGTTTGATGTATTTGAATTTATGTTGGTTAGTTTGGAGCCGTTCGGAGGTCGGAACGCGGGGGATGGCATCTTTGGAGCATCGCTCGGCTCGCTCGGCATTGGTATTGGTTCTTTCGAGGTAAGTAATTCTTCTAAACTTAGTGCTAAGGGTACGAAACCCCGCAATACATGCTATGTGATTGGTATTGAGGTGATGCACATGCTAGGTGATGAGTGTGGGGACTGTAGCCCTAGTTTGTTGATATTTGTGTTTTCTCCACGTGATAAAGTAATTGAGGTGTCAATCATGCTAAATTTCATGTTTAGGCTTCATGCTGATGTTCTTAGGACCCACAATGGTCGTTTCTTGTTGTTGTCTTTTTGATTTCATTGATATTTAGTAATCAGTCATATTCATGCAATCATATCATATCTCATTCTCAGTTGTTATTATTGATACATTGTTTCATTGTTGTCGGGCTAGTTTCATGACATTGTGAGCCCGTGAGCGAGACTGGAGAGAGTGATGACTGAGTGAGGCCGAGGGCCAGAGTGAGAGTGACATTATGGGTCGGGCGGCACGACGCAACATATTATATTTACATTATCGGTTGGGCTGCACGCCGCATCATATTATATATTTACCTTATGGTTCATGTTGCACGCCGCAGCAATATATTGATTATATTTTATTGGATCGAGCTACACGCCGCAGTAGTATTGGGTCGGGATGCATGCTGCAACAATATAGCGCTTGGGCTGAAGGAGCCCCTCCGGATTCTGTACACCACCACTGAGTGCAATCGACTATATATATGTGGATCGGGCTGCACGTCGCATCAATTATTATACACCGCTGAGTGATTTAGTGTGCTGAGTACTAAGCATAGTGAAAGAGGATGCGAGAAAATGAGATTGAGTACTCTGAGAGTGTGAGTACATGATTCTTCTCCTAGATACATGGCATTTGCATCCACATGACATACAAGTATAGAGACGCATTTTTCCTCATGATATACGGTATCACGTCATTCATGACTTATTATACACATTGATATGTGAGTATAGAGAGGCATTTTATACTTGTTATTTAGAAAGAAAATGAAACAATTCTATTTATTGTGGAAGGAATATTTTGAAAATTACACTTTTCAAATTTACTCGTACTTTTGGCATTTTCGGTAAGAGATTTGGGATTTTTCAAAGAGATACTTGAAAAGCATGACCATTTTCTGGAACTGTGAACGAGTTGAGCATTTTTACTTCAAAGATACCTCTTTTATACTTGTATTATGTTGTTATGAATTGTTAGTGAGATATTGGTATTGAACCCGACCTAGTTTTAGCTTGTCATTGCTTTCAGCCTAATGTTAGGCTTGTTACTTACTGAGTACATGAGGTCGGTTGTACTCATACTATACTTCTGCACCTTGCGTGCAGATGTTGGCTGTTGATGTTGCTGTGTTCGATGAGAGCTGGATTGATGATGTACCTGCATCTCGGTTGTGGCTGCCCCTTGTTCGTGGTAGCTTTAGGTCTATAAAGCTTTGTTTATGTACTTTTCAAATAGGCTATGTATTTATTTCATTTCCGCTTTGTAAACTCTATTCTTAAAATCTCATAATTTGTACTACCAGTCCTTGGAAAATGTATAAATTCAGTAAATTACTTTTGTTTAATTGTCTTGTTATTATTATTGAAATTGGATAATTATTAGTTGGCTTACCTAGTGGGTTGGTTTAGGTGCTATCACGACTAGTGGATTTGAGGTCGTGATAAAGTCTCCACAAAGCTAGTCAACCCGAGCACGCTAGTAATCGCCGCTGGGACCGACTCCAAAATCTGCACATGAAATGCAGAGTTTAGTATGAGTATAATTGACCCCGTTTACTTTGTATGTTCCGAGCCTAACCTCAACGAAGTAGTGACAAGGCTAAGGCAGGTCACTTATACTATAACCTGTACGCAGTATATAATAAAGACAAGAGAAGAAAATACAAACTAAAATAAGACAGTCAACTGAAGAAAATAGCTAAATCCTCAAAGAAAACTAGTGACGATCAGAATTACCAATCCTTAGAGTTTCGTACGAAAAATACTGAAAACCAACACATCTCAAGGAAATGGAAACAAATAGATTGTTGCGGCGCGCAACCCGATCCTACCGTACAACAAAATCCTTCCTTGTTCCACCATAGCAATGTTAACAATCATAAATAAATATATGTTGTGGCACGCAACCCGATCTCACCATATAACAGAATTAGTATCACAATTCACCCTTATTTCACCGTATCTATCCACCCTTATTTCACCTGTTGCGGTGTACAACCCGATCCCACCATATCAGTACATATATTTAATGAATACAATCAAATCAATAACTCAAATCGCACGAACCTCTACGATTGATGAATATGAAACGAAATCAGAAAGGAAACCTTCTACCAACTTGGGAATTCACATATGTAATATTGCACGGCAAGACAAGTCTAGTAAATGACAATTAAAAGGTGCGAGTAAGTCAATTAAGGCAAATATCAGCGAGTCACGAAAGCATGGAAAGAACTAATATTTTTAACACGAGAATCAATGAATAACTAGTAACAAATAAAGCATAGAAGGCATTTAAAGCGCATAACAGTTAAGGCATGGAAGGAAGTAATTAAGGAAAAGAAGAAAATCAGGGAAACAAGTAATTCAGTGGCGTATAAGCACTTGTCACCTCGCATATACGTTGCAACACATGAAATTCACATAGCACATAGTCCCAGGGTTCCTAATTCCCTCAAATCAAGGTTAAACTCAACACTTACCTCACTCCGTAGTCAACTCAGAACCCTATCGGGGCCTTTCCCCTAGAATCCTCCTCCAAACCACTCGTATCTAATCGCAATTGACTCAATAATGTCAATATTGATGAAGGAATCCATTAAATTGAATAAATTTAGGATTTCCACATTTGTCCCCCAAAAATTAAAAGTCGACCCCGAGCACGCTTGGTCAAAACCCGAGGTTCAGACCAAAACTCATTTTCTCATTCACTCCCGAGCCCGTATGTAATTAGTTCCAAAATTTGACCTCAAATTGAGGTCTAAATCCCTAATTACAAACCTCTCCCCCCCTCCCCCCCCCCCACAATTCTTCCTGATTTCTCCAGTTTTCTTCCAAGGAGGAACAAATATTAGTGCTAGAAGTTAATGTGTGGTGTTAAAAATGGAAGGAAATGAGTTTAAGTGTACAAACCTATGAATTGATGTTGAGTTTTATCTTCCAAATACCATCTAGGCCGAGCTCTAATGGAAGGTTTATGAAGAATGGAAGAAATCCCATTTTTGAAATATTTTAAGGTCTGGGCGTCATGCCTTCTTCGCGTTCGCAAAGGGCCTGCCGCGATCGCGAAGTGCAGCAACCCAAGTGGCCTATGCGTTCACGAATACTCTCACGCATTTGCGAAGGCTACTCCCCCTGGCCTTCGCATTTGCTAGCCAATGCTTGCGTTCGCGTAGAAGAAAACACTGATCCCACTTCTCAGGTCCCAAGCCTATGCGTTCGCGAAGGGTAAGGCCCTCATCGCTACGCGTTCCCAGCCTAGTTGTCGTGTTCGCGATGAAGGAAATTCCACCCTAGACCAGTTCACTCTTCATGATCGGGGGAGTACCTTCGAGATCGCAAAAAAGGTAACATCAGATCACAACAGAAGTTAAGAAAACCATATTGTTCTAACTTACAACCATCTGTAGCCTATCCGAAACTCACCAGAGCCCTCAGGGCTCCAAACCAACTATGCACATAAGTCCAAAAACATAATACGAACTCGCACGCATGATCAAAACACCAAAGTAACACCTAGAACTACAAATCAAATACCAATTCAAATGAAATTTTCAATGAAACTTTAGAATTTCTATTTTAACAACAGGACGTCCGTATCACGTCAAACCAACTCCGTTTCTCACCAAATTTTGCAGATAAGTCATAGATGTAGTAATGGACCAATACTAAGTTCCGGAATCAAAATACAGATCCAGTATCAACAAAGTCAAACATTTGTCAAATCTTTAAATTCATTAAACCTTTAAACTTTAAATTTTTGACAAAAAGCGATAACTTGAGATAGGGACTTTCGAATTCAACTCCGGGTATATGCCAAAGATCCAAATTACAATACGGACCCACCGGGACCGTCAAAACACGGATCCGGATCCGTTGTCTCAAAACGTTGACCGAAGTCAACTCAAATGGATTTTTAAGGCAAAATTTCATACTTTATCAATTTTAACATAAAAGCCTTCCGAAAACATATCCGGACTGCTCATGCAAATCGAAGAAGGCTTAACGAAGCTATTGGAGTATTCAAAATACAGAATTAAGGTTTAAAACTCTAGATGAACTATAGGGTCATCACAAGTCTTTGCAGTAGGGTTCCAACCCTCGCCTCGCTCTTGTGACATGCTATGTTTCCCTCTCTATTCCCAAGTAAAGGGTGTGTCCTTTGCTTATATAGTAGATGAGTTAGTGAATAAAGTTTATCTCTTCCATTATTGATTTATTCTTATTTGAAGTTGTTGTTACATGCCATCTCTCTCATTGATGATTTATTCTATTTGAAGACGTTACTACTTGTTATGTCGTTCAATGTTGAGCTTATTCCTCCATTTCATTGTGTTGTTATAATTCTAGTGTTGATTTATTTGTCGTACTCCCGTGTTATTGTGTTGTTGTTATTGTTGTACTCAGTGTTGTTGAGTCATGGCCTATGTGTGATTGTTATGTTTTTGGCACATGTGGAATTATTGAGAGGATTGCCGGGGTGCTTGCACCTGAGTTGTCCATGTTATTATTACTATTAATATTTGCAGATACGGCGTGACAAGACGGGTTATATATGTTGGGTTTGCGCATGTTGTGAGATAAGGTGGGATAATTATTATGCGCGTGTGGCGAGACAAGACGTGCATTTACTTTATAGTTGCACATGCGTCGAGACAAGGTGTCACGACCCCAAATCCTAACCGGCCGTGATGGCGCCTATCGTGGAACTAGGCTAGCCAACACTCATAACTTTCACATTTTTCTTTTCAAATATCTCAATTTATTTTCAGCAATTCATAACACGCATATAAATTTTGAAATCTTTAAATAAAACAATTAAGCTAACAATATACAACCGTCCCGAAGACCCGGAGTCAACATGTCATGAGCATCTACGAAATAAACTAACTCTGCTATTGTCATAGACAAAATCTAGGAAATATATATTAATACTAAATAAGGAAGGGAAATGGAGAAGTTGCGGACGCTGGACAGCTACCTCGAAATCCCAAGCTGACAATGAACGAAACTCGGATGACTACTGCTCCGAATCAATACCTGGATCTACACACAGAGGTGCAAGGAGTAGTTATGAGTACGCCAACTCAGTAGTAATGAAAATAAATCGTAGTCTGAGAAATAAGAAACACACAGCACAGATACACCAATTCACAAAAATAGTAAATCACCAAGTCATCATAAGTATTCATCAAATACATAAGTTCAAAAACCAATTTCCAAAAAACCTTTGAAACAAGTATAATTTCAATATATCTCAGTAAAAAAATCAGTTTGAAAAACGATGTGAATCATAGTTCAAAGCTCAGTAAAATCAACGTAAATTTGCCCCTCGAGCCAAAATCATTTATCATAACAATCTCAGTATCATCCCATCAAGCAACCTCACAGTCACTCAATATTATCCCATCAGGCAACCTCACAGTCACTCAGTATCAGCCCATCAGGCAACCTCACAGTCACTCAATATTATCCCATCAGGAAACCTCACAGTCACTCAATATTAGCCCATCAGAAAACCTCGCAATCACTCAGTATCAGCCCCGCGGGCAACATCACTCATTAGGTACTTGCGCTAACTGGGGGTGTGTACAGACTCTGGAGGGGCTCCTACAGCCCAAGCGCTATAACAAGCCACAACATGGCATAAATCACTCACAATATTGGCCAACAGCCACACTCATATCATAACATCCTCACAATATAGGCCAGCAACCTCACTCGGTCAGACACTCTCAACTTGCCCTTCAGGCCATAAATATACCGGGTTCTCCACCCAAAAATAGTGTTTCATTTTCAATAAATAGTATCAAAATAATCTGAGAGTCAAAACAATTTATCAAGAAAAGAATGAGTGAAAATCACAACATATTAATGAGGAAAATAGTAAAAACAGACCCCAAGGGGTAAACAATTCGGCACTAGGCCCCAAAAATGGCTTATAGCCCAAAACACAACAAATATATTGCAATACTATTAAGCATAGGCTTAACAAATCGGTTTCGCAACTCAATAGTTGCCTAAATAGGGAATATATTTCCAAAGTTCCAACCTTTGCATTCCAAAACCCGTGAAAGGGTGCAGAGTCCGGGGTTTCATACCCTCAGGACAGAATTTAAAGACATTACTTACCTCAAACTAGCCCGGGAACTATTCCGCAATACGCTTGCCTCTCGAATCAACTCCCCAGTGCTCCAAATCTACAATGTTCAGATTTTATCACCAAATTATGCTTAAGGAATGAATTCCAATTGAAAAAAAAAATACTAATTTTAGCTCAAAATCCGAAATTTGCTAAAATCCCACTCCGGGCCCGCATCTCGGAATTCAAAAAGTTTTATACCAAAATATTCTTCATCATCTCACGAGTCCGTGCATATAAAGAACACTAAAATCGGAGTCCGTTTGACCCCTCAAATCGACCCCTAAAGGTCTCATAATCTCAAGCCCTAACTCCCCCTTTTTCTACTAATATTTCATGAATTTACATTGATATTAAGGTCTTAAATCACCTATAATCGAGTTATTAAGTCCAAAAATCTTACCTCAATGATGCACCAACGTTTCCCTCTTCAAAATCCCTCAAAAACCTCGGAACCCGTACAACAATGGTGGAAAAGGGGTTAAAATTCACGAAGGCTTGCTTATATACTTTCTGAACAGTGGTTCCGCACCTGCGGCGCACCCTCGAATCTCAGCCTCCACACCTACGCTGGTCCTTCCGCATCTGCGGCATCACAGGTGCGGAAAATACCTCGCACCTGCGGAATTCCCTCATCTCACCAAACTTCGCATCTGCGGAGCTTGGCTCGCTCCTGCGGTCCCGCACCTACGATCAAATGTTTGCAGGTGCGATTACACCAGCACCACCAGCTGAAGCTGTATATTTCAAGTTCCAACTTCCCGTTAACCATCCGAAATCAATCCCGAGCCCCAAGGGACCCCAACCAAACATACCAACACATCACATATATAAGCTCAAAACACCAAAATCACATCGGATTCAAGCCTAAGAACTTTGAAATTTCTAAAATCCACCGACGATGCCGAAACTATCCAAAACGACTCCGATTGACCTAAATTTTTGCACAGATATCCAAAATGACATTAAAAACCTGCTCCAACTGTCGGAATTCCATTCTCACTCTGATACCTTATTTTCCACTGCCAACCGGAAATCGCCAAAAACTAACTTTCGCCAATTCAAGCCTAATTCTATACCGAACATCACAAAATTATTCTGACCACACTCCTAAGTCCCAAATCTCCTAACGAATCTATCCGAGCCATAAAATCCACATTCCAAGGTCGTTTACCAATAAGTCAACTCTCAGTTGACTTTTTCAACTTTAAGGTTATTTTTAAAGACTATGTGACTAATTTCTCATTATAACCATTCCGATCTCAAGACTACCAACTTTAACACATCAATAATAGTATAACCAACCTATAACAAGTCAATAACAGTATAACCAACCTATAACAAGTCAATAACAGTATAACCAACCTATAACAAGTCAATAACAATATAACCAACCTATAACAAGTCAATAACAGTAATTATAATACAAATTCTATGAAACAGCCGGTCGGGTCGTTACACAAGGTGGGCTATGCCGGGGATGACATGTGATAGCCTAGGGGCATTGTTATTGATGATAATTGTGCGGTGGTGTGACATTCTTGTATGTGTCATGAATATTAAGAGTTTTGTTGTGTTCTTTCTAATGTGGTACTCGGTGTCTTTGATTATACCTATTGACTGGTGTTGTGATAGTACACTTGCACAAACATGCACTGTAGCATGTAAGTTATATTAGTCCAAGAGTATGAGTCTTGATGTTTATTGATCATTCACATCAATTTTTGCATACCTGCCTTCTGTGCGTGGATTGGGCTCTTGGCATGTGGCTTGTCCATGCGGATATGAGGTATTGTTACTGTTGGTAACGTTAAAATATGAGGTATTGTTACTATTGGCACGCGAGTTATCCGTACAGATATGAGGTATTAATGGTATTGGTACATGAGTTGTTCGTTCAGCGCACATGAGTTGTCCGTGCAGTTGTGATTGATTATGTGGGCACGAGATGCCATGTGAGGTATTGTTACTATGATTCATGATTTGGGACCCAAAATTGTGATTATGAGGTGTGGTATCTCAGGGTGATTCATATGTAAACCTTGTGCAAAAACGGATGATTATTGGTTGTTAATTGTTTTCCTTACTTAGTTTTAGTGGTACTTTACTTGTGTTCTGATTACTTTGTGGCATTATCACCTATTTACTCCTTATTTCTAATTGTCGCTTCTACTTTCCAATTTGCTAGTCTTGTATTGTTATTTTCCATGTTTAGCCTTACATTGATATTGTTCCTCTGTTAGCCTTATATTCATACTTGCACAGGTTCTTATGACTAGTAGGTGTCTTGATTGTACCTCGTCATTACTCCAACGAGGTTAGTCTTGATACTAACTCGGTACCATTGTGGTTTAGTCATGCTACGCTTGCTTCACATTTTTGTGCAGATCCAGGTACCTCAGAGCATGTTGGTTGATATCGCCCAAACTCACACCACTATTTTAGGTTGTGAGGCGGTTGATGCAATTATAAAAACCCAACACAAGTCGGGGTCGATTCCACAGGGAGCTTGATGGGGGATTAGGTATATACCTAGTGTAAGTGTATGACGTGCCCTAGGTTGCACTTCCACATATTCATTTATTGTTTCTACTTCTATTTTTATGCTAATGATTGTAATTGTAAAACTAAGAGACAATATTTTTCAGTTTTGGTTGTTGTTCAGGTGATAAAAGATCTAGGGTTGCGACTTTCGCCTAGTTGGTTACCTAAAAGATTTAGAGCTTTAGGGAATGTTTGGTTGATCAGGATACAATATAGAAATCACACTCAATTACACACTCTATACCTCTCGATAGTTTAAGTGATTTTGCCCAATTTGAATTTCTCAAGTCCAAATGGGTATTTCACGGAACAAGTGATAAATGCTCAAGTCGGGTCTTACTATCTCTAGATTGGACCCTTTAATTGGGGCTATCAATTTCTTGTTAGCCAAGTTTTACAAGACTTAGTCTCACTTTCTCAAGTATAGTCTAAGTCAATTTGGCATGAATCAATGTTTGCAACCACTAATTCTAGAATTCAAGCAAGAACAAGGCTAAATATCATATACCCAATCATAAATAAGCCCTAAATCAATAACCCATTAAGTACCCATACTAGGGTTTGGTCACAACCCTAGCTAAGGGTTTAGCTACTCATGAGAAATGAAGAAATTAAAGAAGAAACTAAGACAAAATGCATAATAATCGATTAAGGAAAGAAAATCTAATGTTTAAATACTAAACTAGTACAAAGTTACCCAATACAGTAAATAAAAACGACTCTAAGTGTTCATGTGCACAAAACTTACAAAACTTGACCTAAAAATGACAAAAAGATCTATTT
Organism: Nicotiana undulata; assembly: GCA_005239495.1. NCBI lineage: Eukaryota > Viridiplantae > Streptophyta > Magnoliopsida > Solanales > Solanaceae > Nicotiana > Nicotiana undulata. The sequence goes on from ML278165.1 coordinate 131,478, forward strand.
ATACCTAGCTAAAAATATCTGACAAAATTGCCCCTGCGGAGGTGGTGCGGCCGCACAATTCTGTGTGTAGTCCGCACGTTGAGACTGACTGGTCAAGTGGGCTTCCTATGGTCGCATAAAACTGGGAGGTGGCCGCACTTCCTCTAATTGTGCAGACCACACATTTCTGTGTGCGGCCTCACACTTGAACTTGGACTGGAGCTCAACTTCCTTCTGCGGACCGCACAGTTATGAGTGCGGCCGCACTTTGGCAGCCTGCGACTGCACAATAATAGTACGGTCTGCACATCTTCAGGCTCCCAAAATACATTTCTCTGAATCTAGTCTTCTGCTGCCGCACAACAATTCTGCGGTCTGCAATCTATGAAGAAATTCCATCAGTGCATCTTCAGAGTTTGCGGCCGCACACAGTATTGTGCGGTTCGCATTGTGGCCCTTTTTTCCTTGTTTTTGTCCTTGTCCAATTTCACTCCTTTTTGAGTTGATTTCACTTCTTTGGATCGTCTCCCTATATTCCTGCAAAAAAGCACATTTTGTTAGTTCTCGGGAATACCTTTAAGCATTTTTGAGCTTAAACGCAAGTCAAAGAGAGCAAATAAGCAGTCAAAATCGCTACTTATCAACTCCCTTAAACTTAAGATTTTTCTTGCCCTCAAGAAATTAAGGCAGTTCCCCACCTCCAATAGAAAAGATCTATTTCATATGGCCTAAGTTGAGTCAAACACAAATCAATTGGGACCAACAATTACCCACACGCTCATGAATCATTAACAAGCCTATGATTTGAATGTTGAAGCACAAATGGCTCTAATGTGACGCTTGAGCATCAAGGGTTGACTTTCTTCGTCAAGGAAGCTCACATTTTCATGCAGGTCGTTGTGGATCCCAAACCCCTCCTCCTATACTCTATGGAAGCTCATCTCACTCACTAATGAAGAATTCAATACAATGACTCGAGTATGCTTCGCTCATCATTCTCAAAAGAAGTCACAAGCCCGGCTGTAAGTACCATATGCTTGCCCCTCATGTAAATCTTGCTCGGCTTGAAATCACGTATGGATTTTTCGGCAAGTAATGAAGGCTTTTGGACTAAGGAGGGAAATATCGGAATGGAATTGGTTCATCTTTCCTTTATCACTTCATATTCTCTTTTTGGCTCTTACATAGCCGACTCTTTGAGTCACTTTCCTTTCCCTTAATGGGATTAGAGAGACTTGACATCACTCTTCCTTTGTCATACTATTCTTACTTTCCTTCTTTGGTTTCTCCATGCTTTGAACTTTTGCGTTCTTTTGCATCTTTTCAACCCTTTCACATTATTCACTTTCTTTTTTTGTATTTTTCTTTGTTCTTCCTTTCTTTTTTTGTGCCTTTCCTCTTCTTCGATTATTTTCTCTTTTTGTGCCTTGAAACCATCTTCAAACTCTTTGTGTGATGACCCGAAAGGGGTCATCTTATGTAAATATTATTGTGACTGTGTTGCGAGGCCCGAAAGCCTCCGTTAATCTTACCTTAATGTGTGTACGCAGCCCGCGCGCGTAGCCGGGAAGCCTTTATGTGAAAAACTTGATTAAGAGTTGCATTTATGATAATTAATTGAATAAAGTTGACTTTGGTCAACATTTTTGGTAAAACGGACCCGGATCCGTGATCCGACAATCCCGGAAGGTCCGTAGGAAAATATGGGACTTGGGCGTATGCCCGGAATCGAATTCCGAGGACCAGAGTCAGAGAAATGAATTTTTAATGAAAATTGTTTTATGAAAATATTAAAGGCTTATGAAAATGAACCTTGATGTGAAACCTGTGCTTCCGGGCCCGTATTATGGTTTCGGAGCCCGGAGTAGGTTCAATATATGTTATTTAAGTTATCTGTGAAATTTGGTAAGAAACGAACTTGATTTGACGGGTTTCAGATCAAAATGCGAAAATTAGAGTTAATGAAGTTTTGAGGATTTTCATAGAACTTGAAATTTGGCTTGAAATGTGATTTTATGTTACCGAAGTCCGAATGGAATTCCAAGACCGGGAATAGTTCCGTTTTGCGTGCAGTCATTCCTAGTAGCATAGGCCCGTTCGGCGCAATGAAGTGAATTCTAGAATTATTAAGTTCTTAAGTTGATTCAATTTGGTGTTTGGGGTTGAATTTTGAGTTTCGTTGTTGTTTTCCATGTTCCGGACGTTCGAGCGAGTCCGTATCATGAATACAGACTTGTTGGTATATTTGGACGGGGGCTCGGGTGGGCCCAGGTGACTCCCGAACACCACACGAGGCCAAAAACCAGCTAAAACAACTGCTAGTGCAGCTGTTGCTGGTGTGACCGCATGTGCGGGACCGCTCCTGCGGTCCCAGCCTCGCAGGTGCGGATCCTCCGCTGGTGCAGAACTAATTCCGCAGGAGCGGGTCCACTGGTGCGGAAAACCCTCTGCAGGTGCGATCCCCAGCCCCCTTGCCCAATGTCCGCAGGTGCGAGCTCCATGCCGCAGGCGCGGGACCGCAGGTGCGGTCCAAGGGCCGCAGGTGCGGAAGTCGCTGTAGCCAACAGTGTATAAGTGCCAATTTCGGGTTCTTCTTCATTTTTCACTTTCAAACTCCATTTAATGGCTTAGGAGCTTGAGAAAAACCTTCCCACGACAAGTTCCAGTAAGAGGTAAGTAATACTCCATAATTTTCTAGCTTTAACATTAATTCCTAGTTAAATTCCCTAATAAATTATCTAAAAATCATACAATTAGGTAGTAATTTTAGGGTTCTTGAGGATTTTGTGATTTTCCATTTTAGGCCATGAATTCAAGTAGAAATCACACATTAATGATCCTTAGGCTATGGGTGAGTGATCCCTTCGAGAATTTTCGGAATTTGATCATGCGGGACCGGGTTTTGAATTTGGGAATTCTTAAAGAATAGCAATTTTAGTAAATAACTAAGATAATTTCCCACATTATGCATGCATTGATATTATTTTACACCTTTTTGGCTAGTTGCGAGTCCTCGGGTGTAGAGTTCGGAGTTTCAGGCGCAATTGTGAACCGAGGGGTAGATTCGATACGACGTAAGTCTCCTTTCTAACCTTGTAAGAGGGAATTGTCCCCATAGGTGATGTGTATGCTATGTGTAAATTGTTTGGAGGCTACGTACGCGCCAAGTGACGAGAGTCCGTACGTAGCGGCTATTATTGTTACGTCCGGGTAGTTAGGCCCACATCATGCCTTATATGCTTCCTCATGATGCCTTATATGCTTCCTCGTAATGCTTTATATGATTCATTGTGACGCCATATGTAATATGAGATTATGTTTTACGTAGTATTATTCTCTAATGCTTTAATGAATATCCCTGTACTGGTGTCTCTACCCCTCGACACCGCATTTCCATTCATTTTGTAATAGCTTTCATTATTGCAATCCAGCTTTCATCATTTCAAACATCATTACTGTTCTCTCAATTGTTGGCATTGGTTTTCCCACACGGCACTGACAATCTAGTCTAGCGTGTGGCGGGGACCTCATTTGGCGGACAACAACCACCCTGACATCGGTTGCTTAGCCTTACGTCGCCCTTCCAAAGCATCTCAGGAAGGCGCCGCGTAACAGTTGAATGAAACGGAGGTTGTTATGAAAAGTAATTGAAATGAATATGGGATCGGGTCGTACGCCACGACAGTGTTGAAAAGAAATTGAAATGAATATGGGATCGAGCCGTGCGCCACGGCAGTGTTAAAAAGTAATTGAATATATATGGGATCGGGCCGTACGCCACGGCAGTGTTGAGAAGTATTTGTGATATATATATGGGATCGGGTCGTACGCCACGACAGTGTTGAAAAGAAATTGAAATGAATATGGGATCGAGCCGTGCGCCACGGCAGTGTTAAAAAGTAATTGAATATATATGGGATCGGGCCGTACGCCACGGCAGTGTTGAGAAGTATTTGTGATATATATATGGGATCGGGTCGTACACCACGGCGAGTTTAGAATGTACCTTATAGGAGTGGTCCTTACGCCACGACGGATCTAAGAATTTGTGATTATTGTTTCGTTCAGTGGTCTTACCCTTGAAAGTGCTTTATTTTTTAGTTCGGTAGTTGTTTGGATTTCTGCTCTTGATATGTACTTGTTGCTTATTTCCTGACATGCCTACTGTATTTCATTATATTCTATCATATGTTATTACTATTGGACCTTAGTGAGTATCGAGTCGACCTCTCGTCACTACTTCTTCGAGTTTAGGCGGGATACTCACTAGGTACATATTTATTTAATATGTACTCATGCTGCACTTTCTCTTCTTTTCTGTACTTGATTATACAGGTCCGGAGGCTAGTGTGTCTGATCATCAGACCGGTGCTAGATACTGATAGCGTGGTCATACTTCACGGTGAGCTGCTTTCCCGGTGACTTCCTAGCAGCACCCTGGAGTTCTTTTGTTATATTCTCTGTCCATGTCATTCAGACTGAGACTCTGTAAATATTGTAGTCATTGTATATTCAGTAAATGCCCGTGACACTCGTGACACTAGTTCCTGGCACACACGTAGTGAATATTTTGGGTTGTTGGTTGTACATATGTTATGCGACATGCCTATTGGTTGATTTTCTGCACTTGTAGTTTTTATTTCACATCACCCGCCATTACTATGTTTATATCTATTTAAAATTGGTTAAAAGATGAAATTTGCGTAACTGGGGATGATAACACTTAGTGTAATTTGTGTTGTCTTGCCTAACCCCGTCGTTGGGCGCCATCATGACCTGGATTAGGATTCTGGGTCGTGACAACGTGGTATCAGAGCCCTAGGTTCACGTAAGTCTCACGAGTCATGGGCAGGCCCAGTAGAGTCTTGCGGCTCGGTTCGGAGACGTTTGTACTTATCTTCAGGAGGCTATGGGGTGTTAGGAAACTTCCCTTTAATCATATCCTGTCATGCAATCTGTGATGTACTCAAAATTATTCTTGTATTCTCTCACAGATGGTGAGGACGCGTGCATCCGATACTTTTGGCCCAAAAGATGTCGCTGCCCCCGCCGCCCGAGGTCTGGGTAGAGGCAGGGGTAGAGCACCTGCTTGAGGTAGGGGACGAGGGCGTCCCAAAGCTACACCAGCGGCACCACCAGAGGACCCTATTATGGAGGAGCAGGACGAGGTTCCTCCAGTAGCACCTGCTCCAGTGGATTTCATGACGGGGCCAGGCTTCTAGGAGGTCATGGGCCGTATGCTGAGATTCATGGACACTATGTCTCAGGCTAGTTTATTTCCTGCCGACCCTGCTACTTCTCAGGCGGGAGGGCGAGTCCAGACCCCTACCGCTCAGGCCACAGGTCAGGCAGCAGCAGCACGTCATACACCGGGCACACCGCCCGTGGGAGGGGTTCAGCCCGTAGTAGCAGCCCCAGAGCCCAGACCAGTTGCAGGGGGTGACCAGCAGAAGATGTTGGATAGATGGACCCGACTTCTCCCTCCAGTCTTCAGGGGTGAGCGGGTAGAGGATGCTCAGGATTTTATTGATAGGTGCAGGGACAGACTGCACAACATGAGGATTTTGGAGTCCCATGGAGTGGATTTCACCACATTTCAGTTAGAGGGCAGAGCTCGCANTCTACGAGGTGAGTTTGAGCGACTAGAGCACGGGACGATGTCAGTGACCTATTGTGAGGCTAGATTTTCCGAGTTATCTCGCCATGCCCTTATGATATTGCCTACTGAGGCCGAGAGGGTGCGGCGGTTTGTGGCAGGCTTGCATCCAGGTATTAGGGCCTCTATGGCCAGAGAGGTAGAGATGGGTACCCCATACCAGCTTGTAGTCGAGATAACTCGACAGATTGAGGGTTACCGCATGAGGAGCAGGGAGCAGGGTCAGCCAGGTCAGCAGGGTCAACAGGACAAGAGGGACAGGTACAAAGGTGACTTCAGGGGTGCCCCAGCTAGGGGCAGAGTTCCGTTCGGAGGCAGCCAACTCAGTACGCCTTCATATTAAGCACCTCCACTACCTCTCAGGGGTATTTCAGCGAGGCCTCAGTTTAGTGCCATGCCAAAGCGCTCTTACCATACACCAGCCATCCAGGGTGCGCCCAACAGTTATTCCAGTCATCAGAGATCCTCTAGTTCCTATTTCAGTGCCTTACCAGAGGGTTCACGCCGCCCTCCGGCTATTCAGGGTTCTTTCTTTTTCGGGTAGCGGGCTGTAGCACCAGGAGGTTATTTCGAGTGTGAGCAACCGGGTCATACGTGGAGGTATTGTCCCAGGTATCGGGGCAAGGCAATGCAGCAGAGTTATCAGCCTAGGAGTTCAGCACCAGCAGTCCGGCCACCTCGAGGTGGAGGACAGGTCGGCAGGGGTCGTCCTAGAGGGGGAGGCCAACCAGGAGGAGGTCAGTTAGTTCCTTTTCACTCTGGGGTGTTCAGTCTTCAGGAGCCTCAACCAGATTCTATGCCATTCTGGCCAGATCAGATGCAGTGGCCTCAGACGCCGTAATCACAGGTATTATCTCAGTATGTGGTAGAGAGGCTTCGATACTATTTGATCCAAGATCCACGTATTCATATGTTTCAGTACTATTTACTCATTTTCTGGATGTCCCTCATGAGTCCTTGGGTTCTCCTATATATGTGTCTACTCCTGTGGGCGATTCTGTGGTGGTAGACCGAGTCTACCGATCTTGTGTGGTCACTTTCTGCGGTTTCGATACCAGAGAAGATCTTTTATTGCTGGATATGATTGATTTTGAGGTTATCCTAGGCATGTATTGGCTATCTCCTTATCATGCTGTGTTAGATTGCCATGCCAAGACAGTCACTTTAGCCATGCCTGAGTCGCCTAGACTAGAGTGGAAAGGTTCTTTAGTTAGTGCCTCCAACCGGGTCATTTCTTTCATAAAGGCTTGGCATATGGTCGAGAACGGTTGTTTGGATTACCTTGCTTATGTGCGGGACACCACCGCCGAGTCTCCTACCATTGATTCAGTGCCTATTGTTCGAGAGTTTCCGGATGTGTTTCCTTCAGATCTTCCAGGCATGCCTCCAGATCGAGATATTGACTTCTGTATTGATTTGGCTCCAGTTACTCGGCCTATTTCCATTCCCCTTTATCGTATGGATCCTAAGGAGCTAAAGGAGTTGAAGGAGCAGCTTGAGGAGTTTTTGGCCAAGGGGTTCATCAGGCCGAGTGTGTCGGTGGGGTGCTCCAGTCTTATTCGTGTAGACGAAGGATGGGTCTATGTGGATGTGCATTGACTATCGCCAGCTAAATAAAGTGACCATCAAGAATAAGTATCCTCTGCCGCGCATCGATGATTTGTTTGATCAGTTGCAGGGTGCTCATGTGTTTTCTAAGATTGACCTGAGATCAGGTTATCACCAGTTGAAGATTCGGGCTTCTGATGTTCTGAAGACTGCATTTCGTACCAGATATGGCCATTATGAGTTCCTGGTGATGTCCTTCAGTTTAAATAATGCCCCAGCAGCATTCATGGAATAGGGTATTCAGGCCATATATTGATTCCTTCGTCATCGTCTTCATTGATGACATCTTGATTTATTCGCGAAGCTTGGTTGAGCATGAGCATCACTTGAGAGTTGTGCTTCAGACCTTGCGAGAGCAGAAGCTATATGCTAAGTTCTCCAAGTGCGAGTTCTGGGTAGATTCCGTGGCATTTTTGGGGCATGTGGTGTCCGGAGAATGTATCAATGTTGATCCTCAGAAGATTGAGGCGGTTCAGAGTTGGCCACGTCCTACTTCAGCTTCAAAGATCAGGAGTTTTATGGGTTTAGAAGGATATTACCGTCGATTCATGGAGGGATTCTCCTCTATTGCAGCCCCACTGACCAGATTGACTCAAAAGAATGCCCCGTTTCGGTGGTCCGACGAGTGTGAGGCGAGCTTTCAGAAGCTCAAGTCAGCTTTGACCACATCACCTGTTCTGTCATTGCCTTCCGGTTCTGGGATGTATACTGTGTATTGCGATGCTTCGCGGGTCAGGTTGGGATGTGTGTTGATGCAGGATGGCAGGGTTATCGCTTATGCTTCGCGACATCTGAAGGTTCCTGAAAAGAATTATCATGTACACGACTTAGAGTTGGCGGCGATTGTTCATGCCTTGAAGATTTGGCGGCACTATTTGTATGGTGTGTCATGTGAGGTCTACACTGATCACCGCAGTTTGCAGCACTTATTCAAGCAGAGGGACCTTAATTTGAGGCAACACAGATGGCTTGAGTTGTTAAAAGATTATGATCTCACTATTTTGTATCACCCGGGCAAGGCGAATGTAGTGGCAGATGCTTTGAGCAGGAGGGCAGCGAGTGTGGGTAGCTTGGCCTACATTGCAGATGAGGAGAGACCTTTAGCCTTGGACATTCAGTCCTTGGTCAATCGCCTTGTGAGATTGGACCTTTCGGAGCCTCGTCGAGTTCTAGCTCATATGGTTGCTCAGTCTTCATTATTGGGAGAGATTAAGGCTCGGCAGTTTGATGATCCATGCCTTGCAGAGCTTCGGGATACAGTGGTCCAGGGAAGCGCCAAGGAGGTTACTTTGGGTGAGGATGGTGTTTTGAGGCTCCAGGGTCGTTTATGTGTTCCTAATATTGATGGCCTGAGGAAGAGAATTCTAGAAAAGGCCCACAGCTCTCGGTATTCTGTTCATCCGAGTGCGACGAAGATGTACCGTGATTTGAAGCAACACTACTAGTTGAGGCGGATGAAGAAGGATATAGTGCAGTTTGTGGCTAGGTGTCTCAATTGTCAGCAGGTCAA